>BPTQ01000001.1:9289960-9562874 GCA_019973895.1 Chrysanthemum seticuspe | reverse complement strand
GGATTCAAAATCAAAGTACCATATGCATTGTTAAAAATCCAGTTTTTCACAGTCGAACAAAACATATTGAAATCAGGCACCATTTTATAAGAGATGCATATGATAAAAATTTGATAAAAGTGGTCAAAATTCATACTGATGATAATGTAGCAGATTTGTTAACAAAGGCTTTTGATGGACCAAGGTTTCAACACCTTGTGGTCCATATCGGTATGCTTAACCCTTAACTGCAAAGTTTAAGGGGAGGCATAGGCCTCAGGGGAGGCATATGCCTCAGGGGAGGAATTGTGTATAGTTTGCATTTTGCTATGTAACTTTGTATATTGGTTTGCTATTCTCTAACTCTAACCAGCTAATGTAATCTTAGTTTGTGTTTCTTTGTTGGTTTGTGTATGTCTCTGTGTTTGTTCTGTTTTGCAGAGTGGTTGTTCAGTTGGGATTTGGTCAAGAAAGCTTAAGTTTGTTTCTACTGAATTCAAAGTGCTGAAGTGAGTCATTTGTTTCCACTGAAGATGATGTACTGAAGTTTTATGGTTCATTCAAAAGAAGTACTGAAGCAAATTGTTCATTCATTCATTCAAGAAACAGCTTACAGCTTACAGCTTACAGAGTACAAACAACATCAAATGCATCTACATGATCTACTAATCCTAATCTATTACATATCATCTATTCCAACATCTAACAGGCTGTTGGATATGCATGATCGCTCACATCTTTGACACTAAATGATGGATATGCATTCGTGAAGTCTTGCATAACCACCCATTTATTCTATCTCGATGGCTGGAGATGCATAACTACTATGATGAGGATGCTAAGGATCAAAATGGAGAGGATGGATTGATGCAAATCATGATGATGGAGAAAAATAATGTGTCCTTTGTGCTCCATCTATTGATTTCAACCAAAATGCAACCCATCTACTATCCTCAAGCATTTCCTCTATACGATGTGTGTTGAAGCACCAAAACCTGATGCAGAAAGACCAAGAACCACCTCTCTTTCTTTAGGGAGTGGTGGATTTCTGGCTCGTGGCCTCCGTTGAGGCTGAGGTGCTGGAGGTTGGGAGTAAGATGTTCTCTCCTTATAGGAGTCATCAGAATCATCAGCAGATTCACTTGGATTCACTACACTATCATCTTCTGAAGAAGGGAGAAAGGGTGATTTCTTTGGTCGTGGATATTGTTGTGGAAAGTAATAAAGCCATGGATTTGTATCTTCGCTTGATGAGGATGATGATGATGATGAGGATGATGTTGTGAGATCTATGATCTCAGGTTTGGTACTCATGGTTTATTGTGGTTAATTTTGGAGCATTGGTGGAATTAGGGTTTGCAATGATATTTGGGGGTTTTTGATGAAGAGATATGTGTGCATTGGGATTGTTTTATAGACGGTTTCAAGTGGTAATGAGATTTAATGCGAGTGGGTGAAACAGTAAAAAGATATTTACTGAAGCTTCTTGAATAAGTGATCTGTTTCTGCTGATTGGTATTCTTCAGCAGAATGGATTTCGTTTCTACCGAAGTTGAAAGTGAATTTGAGTAAAAGTAGAAGTCCACGTCATCATTGGTCAATCTTTGACCAAAATTGGGAAATTTCTATTTATTCTCTACTGTCATATATTCGTCCCATATTAAGTGATTCACTCGTTACTCTCATTCAAGACACTTCCATTTGTGTAAATTGTAACCCTAATTTTCAAAATCTTTAATGGCGCTTCAATTCAAACATGATCATAATAAGGTCGCTTTTCTGGGAACTGCTCGGGGTGACGAGTTGTATAGACCGATGATTGCATTCTTACAGAGATCAAAGATTTAGTATGCGCTAACATATTCTCCAAATGCTATATATGAATCCTTGATTACTCAATTTTGGGCATCGGCTACGAAAAGGAGTGATACAGAGATTGTTGCAAGGGTTGACGGAACAGAGTATGTGGTGACAGAGGAATTGATCAGAAGACAACTTCCTTTGGATGATGAGAATGGAGTTTATCATTCTGATGCTGCGGTGGTACTTGATGGGCTTAGAGCGATTGGATATCGAGGTACAAGGACTGATATGTGGTTAAAGAATCAGCTTTGTCCTATGTGGAGGTTTTTGGTTCATACATTGCTTCAGTGTGTAAGCAATAAGTCTGGAGGATGGGATCAGTTTTCGACTCAATTGGGATGTGGTATTATTTGTCTATCTAAGGGTTTGACTTATAATTTTTCTAAGTTTATTTTCGATAATATGGTTGAGAATATAACTAGGAAAAAGGGCAAGTTTTTTATGTACCCTAGGTTTTTACAGATGACATTGGATGTTTCTACCCAAACTCAAGCTTTTTATCCCATAGGAGTTTTAACTTCTAAGTTATTTGCTTCAATGAGAACTAAATTTGAGGGGACACATTTTCCGTTATTAGCAACCATGTTACCTCAGGAGAATGAGACTGCTGATGAGGATAATGTTGATACTTTACCTTCTACCAATACTACTGATGTTAATCCCTCAGTTGATATTGATGAGGGTCCTTCTGCTACTGCTAAGGCATCCTTACCTTCACCTAGACCTTGTCTTAGTTCATCTCGTACACAAGTTTTTCTTGATGAGGTTTAGGTTAATACTGATAGATTGCCCTCACGTAGTCCTGAAAGGTTCATTGAACCTCCCATTACCACTGAGGAATCAGTTGGTGGAGCTGAGGAATCTATTACACTTACCTCAATATATGCTCTAGTGAAAAAGTATGCAGGTGAGGTGGCTGATCTTAAGAAGGAGCTTGCAGAGACCAAGTCTACTATTGGTAATAAGATTGTGGAGTTGGAGACTAAAGTTGAGAACTTGGAGGAATTACTGAGTCAGAGGGGTAAAAAGAGAAGTTTGGTTTCTTCTGAAGAGGAGCAAGAAGAGACTCAGCATGCATCACTAGGAATCTTGGCTGATGCAGCTCTTACATCTGATGTTTCTTCTCCTATTGCTGAATCTTCAAAGAACAAGGTGCCTATTATATTTGCTAGAAAAAGAAGAAGACAATTTTTGAATAAGGTATCTACTGAAACTTCAAAGGAGCCACAAGTTGTTGATGCATCTGCTGATGTTCTAGTTGAGGAGGTTGTTTCTAATCATGGTCAAACTTCATTTATAAAAGAATAACCAAATGTTTCACCTTCAGCAGATGATGATGAAGTTTTTATGGCTGGGAGAATTTATAAGTTGAATTCTTCCTCTGAAGTTTTCTCTACACCTGTTGCGGAATTGTCTCAACATGTTTCTTCTGATGTTGGTTTAGTTGTTCCTTCTGAAGCTCAAATTGGTTCTGCTGAAGAATCTTCTGATAGAGGAAAGGAAGCTGTGATTGATGATATGATTGTTTCAGGTCTGGTAACTGCAGAAGAAAATCAAGCTCAAGCTAGGATGTTTGCTGATTATGAAAATATGCAGAAGAGTCGTGTAGTTGTTGAATTTCTTCAAGCTCAGTCTGATTCTAATTTGTCTACTGAACGAAAATTAGAGCTTGATGCATTACTTCCTAAGATCACTGATGATCAATGGGATGCTTATACTACTCAAGGTGCATCTGATCCAAATCTTGCAAAACTTATATTAGGAGCATCTTTTGATGATGAGAATTTTGTGGATCAAATGGTGGCTCTTGGTAATCAAAAGAAGCAAGAAGCGACTGCAAGAAGGAGAGCTCTTATTGCTCAAAGAAATAAAGCAAAAAAAGAAACACCAATGACTGTTGCTCATAAGAGGAATCATATGAGAAGAGTTGTGAAGAATCATAGTTCTACTATTTATAATTCTGGTCTGTCAATGAAGCAAATCTGTGCTTTGTCTGATGATGCTTTGATCAGACAGTATAATATGATTATGAAGTTTTCCTCCTCTGGTTCTACTTCTTCTTCTAACTTGGAAATAATTGCTTCAATGTCAGATGTTCCTAAAGCAAAGAGACATAAAACAGTTGAAATAATGGATAATTTTGATGCTGTTTTGCCTCTGGTGATCTCTCCAGTTGTTACTTCTGAAACAACTTCTGAAGCTAATACTTCTTCTGATAAGGTTGTTTCTGCTGAGTCTTCTTTGGTTTCTTCTGAAGCATTGCCTTGTGTGGAGTTGGGTGATCCAGTGAGTCAGGAAGATGATTTACAGATTGATACAGATACAATAGCTGGTAGGAGGCAGAAAAGCTTGGTTAAAAGGAAACTTAATTCCTTAAGGAGTTCTGTCAGACTGGCTAGGAAACATTCTTCAAAGACTATTGCTTTAGATCTCAAGGCTGATGAGTCAACTTTTATTAAAGTTGGACCTGTTGAGGTTTTTATTGAAGGAACACATGTGGTGTTGGTCAATTGGAAAGCTGGGAAGTTTAACACTGTTTATCGACTGGATAATACTGTTATTCAGTTCAACTTCTTGAAGGACATCTTTCATTTGGTGAATAGACATGATTTGAAGATGCTGTATGAACATGTCACTCAGTATTATAATATTCATTCACCAACGGGTTCTGGTTTATATTTGTTGGGTGATCTTCAGGTCTTGTTTGATTCTCATTCTCTAGATGGTAAAGGGTATTCTATTTGGAAGAATTCACATAAGTGGGAGATTGAGAGTTGGAGGTTCTATTCTCTACCATGTATTCATGTGGTTCAGACACAATGTGGTATGATTTTGTGTATGTTCTCGGATAAGCTGTATCCTTTGTCTGTTGAATTCATGGAACGTATGCTAAGACAGAAGTTGGAGGTATCTCCTAATCCAGTTGGCAATGATGAACTTCATGCTTCTCAATGTGTTGGTTTGATTAAAACTCAGCTTCTGCAACTTAAAGGTTCACCTTGATTGTAATATTTTGATTATTTTGTAATTTTTGTTATCTTTCTTTTATTAGTTAAAAAAAAAAAAAAAAAATTGGGTTTGTCTAACCTTTATTGCAGGTTGTTGTATACTTTTGTTGGTTCTTGACTCACCAGATATACCTTGTGTATGTCAAAGAGTTAGCTAGTCCAAGGGGTACAGCTTTGGTAAAGACATCTCAAATCTGTTGATAGCTGTAATGGTTTGCTCAAAATCATAGGGTATGCAACCACCCATGCTTCATTGCTGAGTGTTGTATGGTTTTCAATTCACCATGGTTTATTCCTTTTTGGAATCCAAGAATTGACTAGCCCACATGTATATGGCTTGTGGTAAAGGCATTGGAATACCATATTTGGTTATCAATTCACCAATTCTAAGAATTGACTAGTCCTGAGCAAACGGCTACAGGTAAAGACATTTCAAATCCGTTTCTATGGTTTCTGGTTTGCCAATAAATCAGATGGTTATCAGTGTACCATAGTTTACGAACTTAAACATATGGCTACTCCAGTAGTGATGGCTATTGGTAAAGAGACATCAAATCCATTTTTTTCAATGATTCAACTCTCACAGGAGTTAACACACCTGGATGTGATGAGAATAGTCTGAAACTAATATGTTTTGATGTACCTATTGTCATTTCTTGCTGCAAAGATATGGAGTTTCAGTGTTTCTTCATCAAAGAGATGTTTTTATTTGGATTCTTTGCTGCTGTTGTTTGTGCACAATCCTCTGGTGCTGTCTCGTTAAAGATCAATCAAGAAACTGGAACTTAACCAAGTCAAATTCCAGTTTAGGGGAGGATTGTTGGGAATTATGTGAAGTTTGGATTATGCTGAAATTACTGCTGAAGGGATTCTACTGAAGAAGAGTGGATTCTGCCGAAGACATAATCTGCTGAAGTATAATAGTTATTAGTTTGTGTCTGCGGAAGTGATTATTCCGTGTTTAGTATAATTAGTTTGGATATACATGAGCTTTATTAGGAAGTGATTGTGTATATCTTATTTAGTTTTATGTTTATACGTTTCTTGGGAAACGGTTTAGGGTTATGTTTAGGGTTCCTTGTCTATAAAAGGAACACATTAGAATGAGTTATGTACTGATTGGAAAAACACAGTTTTAGTTATTATAACGATCCATAGAGGATCACAGAGTTCTTAGTTATTTGTTACTTGTGTTTATATTCCGCTGATAAATATAAGTAGTAGAGATTGTCTTTTATTGTGCTTGTGATTACATAGGCATATATAACGATCCACGAGCTCAAGATCTATCAAGGTCTGTCTGTTTCAACACAAACAATTCCGTATACTAACATGTCATAACATTTTCAGCTAAAAAGTCATCAATCCCAATTCCCACATCAAGCAATTCAAAATGCTAATGAATCTGACATTCATATCACAGAAACAGTTTCGTATATAGAAAAACCGCACCTGCAAGTACTTAATTTATAAAGGGGTTTAAAGTTTGATATCATATCTATCAATAAACCTTTCTTATTTCAAGCTATCCTGTCTAATATCGATTAAGTCATCACACTTCCCAATCAGCTTATTTCATATCCTCTAGAAACCATCTCGGGCATCATTCACAATTATATTTTGCCGAATTAAAGGCGTCTATACATACCCTTTAGAAACGTTTTATGCATTCTAATGTATAAATAGACCACTTTCATTTGGGTTACCACGCCACACCACCTAACTACGCCACACCACCCAACCCAACCTTTTTAAAGATCTTGAAGTCGCAACCCATAACAAAAGCTATCAAACGAACCAAATACCAAGCTCTAATGGACCTCTGCCTTAACATCATTAGTCCAAAAGCCAAAAGCCAAGCCAAAACACACAAAAAAAATCCTACATCTAGACACCACTCACATCAAACAAACAAGATATGAAAATTCAAAGAGATCTCACAAATAGTTCAACTTTGTGTCTAATCTTTTAAAGATTTTTTTGGTTGAACTATAAATCATCACCGATCTAAAACAAAACATAACATGCAATATAACACCTACTCAAGTCCATTTAAATGATCTTGAAGCCGAATCCTTTGCCACTGTGACCACTGGGAATGGTGCAAGAAAGATAAATGTGATTCAGTTATGGTTGATGAAGGAGATGGCGGCTGACAAAACACCATGTGCTTTTTTAGGGGATCGGGTTATGGTTTGGACTGGGTTGTAGTGTATTGGGTTGATCCGGAAATATAGGCCATGGTTAAATGGGTTAGTGTTGGGTCATGGCCATTACTATAGTAGTTTGTATCGGTGTATGTTAAGTAGTTTTCGGGTTAAAGACAATCCGTATATTCCTGTTTTTCCTGTGAGTTTTGTAGAATGCCAATTTTTTTGTTAAACATTATTTTGATAGAGTCGTATAAGTTTAAGCTTCATTTAACTCAACTTATTTTCTAACTATTTAGCTAAACATTACGCGACATGTTTCAATTAGATGCATCATCTTACTTACACTTCAACAATTTACACAAAAATTACGCAATGAACAATTAGATACAGCCCGTGGGCATCGCACTAGTCTGAATGCCTTGTAATAATAAAAGTTTATGTTTTATGAAAAATGAAATGAATTAACAAAAAGCTTATAAATTTGTCCTACAATAAGACCATATATAAGTAATTATAACGTTGTTGAAGTATAAGAATAAAATACAAACTATTATAAAAACATGAGGAAGATCATATATACGTTACACTTCGTTTCAAAAAAGCAACACCATACTTACCACTCTTGTGAGTTAAACTTATTCCAATCCTCATGCATAAAGATTATAAAACAATTTTTTTATCGCAAACTTTTATTGCGCTTATGAAGTTGTTAAAATGAATCATAAACATGGGAGTTAATCTTAAGTCTATAATGTTAGCTCGGATTGGTACTTGAGTTGGTAACCATATATTAGATGAGCGAAAACCAACAATAAAATTAGAAGGGTGCAAGTGACAAACCTTAAGAAGATAAAAAATCTATTTCGCGATTAAATGTTTTTCGTTGCCTTTCCAAGTGAGATTATGATTAGAAAAACAATATTTATGTAATGATAAGAGTTAACTACATTTTTGGTCCTTGTAGTTTGCTAGGTATTTCATTTTTGGTCCATGTTTTCAAAAAAATTTGGATTCAGTCCAAAAGTGATACTTTCGTTCCAGGTTCGGTCCAATTTTATTAACACCGTCAGTTTGACTTGTTTGAGACTTGTTGGCTTTTATTAGCTATGCATGTGAGAGGTAATGTGAACTATAATCATATTTTTATTTTTGCAACTAATCATATGGTTACTCTGACTTGGAAGTCGCTATAATCATTTTTTGATGTTTTGATAAACCACTTGAATACAAACACCCTCTAAATATGACGAGAACCATGACTTTCTCCCATACTGAACTGATAAGAATGCAATAAAACAAGTATAATGTTTTATTTGCAATCAAGTACGAGCAATAGAATGGTAATGTGAACGCGAATGATAGTTGAATCTAACCATAAGTCCTAATTGCTATCACGATTCTTGCACCCTTCGCTTTTGCTCCATAAGCAAGAGCTTTTCAGCACCGCCAGCACCAATAACCACAAATAGTCTACCAGCCAAGGGTGATCCTGTTGCACCATTTTGAACACCTGAACCTGCAGACAGTTGCAACAATTTGTGCTTTAAGTGAATCTCAAATGGGTCAAATCGGTCAAACGGGCAGAAAGTAACATGTGAAATCATATGAAACTTTATAAGTGAACAAAAGGCATTGTTTTGACCCAACCACCCATATTATCACTTCTTTTAGGAAGTATAGAAAGAAACCTCATAGACTTTCCTCAATAGCATAAATAGCACCTACATATTATGTATTACACCTATATAATGCCCCATCATTTGGTCTCCTGATGGCACAATTGACTGCTCCTACTGACCGTAACATACAATCAATAACACAATACATTAAACGCCATACTTATATCATTGTCTGCATATTGTCTGATGGTAAAGCTTTTTATGACAATGAAAATTACCTTTGCAACCGGATCAACCTCATCACAACATTGAAGTAAAGATTCTTTGTTAGGAATGGTACAACTGCAAACAATAATGATACATTTTACTCATTTGAATAGGTAGAAATAAGGGTTTTTTTCCTTAAAATATCAACACACTTGCACATGTGTGCCATGAGTCACAGTAATTTTATATAACATTTGAGTCAATAAAAGATGGCTTTGTATGCCGTTTGGGCATTCGGTACCAGTGTAGCACCGAAACGGGAACGGCAAAGGGATACGGGAACTGGAAACGGCAAAAATCAAAAATTCAAGAAACGGGAACGGCATAGATACGACAATAAAAAATATAAAAAAATTAAAAATATATTAAAGAAAATCCAAAATAGATGTATGTTGATGTAAATTGTAAACTCCAAAAGTACTACATGTTCCAAAGATAATTAGTTATCAATAATCAAATCATTTTCAAATTCCGGTTCATCTAGTGAGAGATCAGCAAACTCCAAAAACCCTATGTCTTCCATTGATTCGAAAGTGTCTCCTCCCACCCACGTCTTTACATCATCATTCGGATTCCTTGACATAAGTCTTAGATTATTATGGATGTAAACCAAGTCTTGAGCACTGCTTGTAGTCAACTTGTTCCTCCTTAAACGATATAGATGGCATGCCCTAATGCATATTTGTGTTATTGTAGAGAGTAGAGACGTATTGTATATTTGTGTTATTGTATATGCCGGTTTTGTATCATGGTATATATAAATGATATAGATGGCATGCCCTAATGCATATGACGGTTGGGTTCCCAATGGGTTTCGAATAAAAAAGCCCATTAAAACTTTAAAACCCATCATAAATACAGAAACGGCTTGAAAAGCCAGAAACTGCCATGGAAACGCTTGAAATTCAGGAAACTGCCAGGGAAACGCCATGGGAATCCAGGAACGGCTAGGGAAACGGAAAGGAAACATTTCCCGGGCGTTTCGGGGCCGTTCCCCTTTCCCACCATGTTTCGAAACGGGTACGCGAGCCTCGAGGGCGTTTCGGTGCAACACTGTTCGGTACCAAGTTACCCGACAGTCAATATGATTACTTTTAATCAAAAATGTCAACTTTATTTATATAAATATCAAATTTATATATACCAGTTTTTAAATGACCCAACCGGTACAACAAAGCCACTTTTCAATGACTTCTATGCAAAGAGAAAGTTAAGTAAGTACGTGCGTGGTTGTTGCAAACTTGACAATGTCAGCTCCTGTTGACTGTATTTCGGCCACAAGGTTCCCAAGCTCTTCTAGCGAAGGAGTATTTTGATAATTATGGGAAGAAACTATGAGTTTGCACTTTGTAGGCTTGTCTCCATGGATTAAATTGTTGAAATCGTCAACGGCCTGCATTTGAGTTACGAATAACAGTATAGTACTTTAGACGAGCCTATGAGCACGAATAGACTCATTTAATGTCAAGAAGAAAGGACCTTAAGCTCAACATCGATGTGATCAGCTCCTAATTCCATTGCTAAACGAAGAGCAGCCAATCGACTTTGTTCATCTCCATCATACTGACCACCTTCCCATGTTGGTCTAAAAAATAACATAGAATCAGTAACATTTTCGGGCAAGATAAAGTGTTACGACGTCATGTAATATGGACTAGATTAATCAAGAAACCAATAGCCCTGATTGTCCTAAAGAAAAATATAAACGTCCCTTTTTGTAAGAAGGATTCATAATACTAATATCGAAGGAGTTGTTTGATGTCAGTTCAGCATACAACATCAATACTTCTATGATTACATTGACTTCAGCGGATGTTTGGTAATGCTTATTAAAACTACTTATGCTTTTATGAAATAAGCAATTGCTATAACAGAAGGCAATGCTACAAAAAGTGTGTAGATAGGCTTCTACAGTAACAAAACCAGATAATCAAATATCGATTTGTTTAAGTTTCTGGCAATCAGCTAATTAGTGATTTAAGACGTAAAAAATAATCAGAATAGGATATGCTGTTTGAATAGGCAACTACGAAACTGTTACTTATAGCTGTTGTTTATTACACCATCAAATGAGCCTATAATCATATCCTCACACTTAATACTGTTGATCTACTGTATCAAAACGCAACTAGGGGTGTTTGGCATTACTAAGTTAAACAGCTTATGCTCAGAACCAGAAGACCAATAGCTTATTTCACTCTTAATGTTAAACTTGCGATACTGAATCCACTAACAATAACCAGTTCAAACTAAACAATCTGAAACGTCTTACTAAGTTGATAAGCATAGTCAAATTTAGGCATCTGCTCAAAAAACACAATAACATGATAAGTAGATAATCAAGTACGAGTACTAGGAATGGTACTATGAACGCTAGTAGGTCCGATTGGCTTTCACAATCCTTGAACCCTTCGCTTTTGCTCCACAAATAAAAACAATAAAAATCCATTTTTTTAACAAATTGATGGAAATAAAAGATGGGTTTGGTGAAAAGGTTGGAGATATTACATAAAAATGTGAATTTTTTATGAAATGAAGGTTAATTTTGTGGGATTGAAAACTTAGTGTTAGGGTTTTGATTTGGGGGGAAATTGAATTGGTTTTGGAATTCAATGAAATTTTGGGGGATTTAATTGATGTTGGTTTTTGCACGTGTTTTTGGGATCTTTTACTGTTTGTAAATTTGTAGCGGAGAATGAACGGTGTTTGTGTAAATTTGGGGGGAAAGTGGATTCCCCACCAAAATACACCCACTTAATAATATATACCCAGCAAAACACATACACAAAAACACAAAAACACAAAAACACAAAACACACATAGTCAAAACTCTGTCTTGGTTAAGACCGAGTCTTGCAAATTTGTTATGCAAGATGCGTATCATGGTCTCTCCAGGGCCGGTCCTGAGTTTTCAGATGCCCTGGGCGAGATCATAGATTAATGCCCTTTACTAAAGGGGTATTTGTTTAAGCTTTAATGTGAGCTTATGAACTTATTTGATTTAGGCTTAAATTTATTTAAACCTCAAATTTTCGGCTTAGTATGAGATTTATGGGCTTGTATAAGTTTATCATATCGGTAATAAACTTATGTAAGCAGTGACGGACCCAGAAAATAGGATGTGGGGGGCAAAAAAAAATTTACAATAGCAACAAAATGCGAAAGAAAAAAACTAAAAACGTAATGATAAATCGAGTATTTTTACTTAAACATGAATGATTTATAAGGCTTTAATGATAAATCATTTGGTATCATGATGGCCCAGTTGACTGCTCCTATTGACTGTAACATACAATAAATAACATAATACATAAAAATCCGTACTTTAATCATTATCTGCATCAGCTTTAGTAGTAAAGCTTTTCATAACAATAGAATTTACCTTTGGAACCGGATCAACCTCATCACAACATTGAAGCAAAGATTCTTTGTGATGAATGGTACAACTGCATCCAAAAATGATGCATTTTACTAATCAAAATATGTAGAATAAGGGTAATTTTTTTTTTCCAAAATATATCAACATACTTTCAATTTGTGCCCTTTTAGTCATTCTACTAATTTATAACATTTGAGTCATAAAAGATGGTTCAGTATACCATTATACGGTTACAGTAAAACCGATAGTAAAAATATGATCAATTTTACAAATAAAAATGTGAGTGATATAATGTTAAATCTACCAGTTACCAAATGAGCCAAACTGTACACAAGGCCTTCATTTAAATACTCGTTTGTAAAATATATTTAAAAAAAAAAAAAAAAAAAAAAAAAAAAAAAAAAAAAAAAAAAAAAAAAAAAAGTAACACAGCACAAACGTGAAAGCATGAAAAACCCCTAGAAACTGAAGCACTAACTCTAATAAAAACAGATCAAAACTCAACCTGAACCCCGCGAAATTTGTCGATGAGTAAGTATCCAGAAAATTCTTTACATTATCCACCAACAAATGTACATAAACTCCATTAAATCCAACTGATATGAAAGCTTTATTGTATAACAAAGGTGATTTGCTATGTCCAACTCGCTTCCCGATATGATAATACCGAATACTTTTGTGTCAGGTCCTAATTGTCTGAAATTAAACAAGTCCAAAAGATCCCTAATTGTGGGCTGTCCGGGCGCCGATACCTTTCCATGCTCAAGGGTGCCAAATGTCAAATATCCACCGAATTTGGGGCAGAGTACTCGAGACATCAAACCCTTCTCACCCATCACCATTGCTATAATTGGAACCTAAATGATTAATTAAGGTAATTAAAAAACCATATAACTGAATAACACCGGGAAATAATCAGATATATCTACAGCGGTAAATGCAAACAAGAATACATCTCTAGAATTCATGTTTTATAACTTACGCCGCTTACTTGAGAATTATCATTAATGTGAAAAACTCGTGCTACATCAGTTATATCTGCAGCGGTTGTTGCAAACTTCACAATGTCAACTCCCGTTGACTGTATTTTGGCCACAAGGTTCCCAAGCTCTTCTATCGAATGATTATTTTGATAATAATGGGAAGAAACTACGAGTTTCCACTTTGTAGGCTTGTCCCCATGGATTAAGTTGTTGAAATCATCAACAGCCTGCATTTGAGTTACGAATAACAGTATAGTACGGATTTAATGTCAAGAAGGAACCTTAAGCTCAACATCGATGTAATCAGCTCCTAATTCCATTGCTAAACAAAGAGCAGCCAATCGACTCTGTTCATCTCCGTCGTACTGACCACCTTCCCATGTTGGTCTGGAAAATAGCATAGAGTCAGAAATGTTTTCGGGAAAGATAAAGTCCTACAACGTCATGTAATATGGACTAGATTAAGGGGATGTTTGGTAATCCTTATTAAAACTGCCTATGCTTTCATGAAATAAGCAATTGCTATAACAGAAGGCAATGCTGCAATAAGTGTGTAGATAGGCTTCTACAGTAACGAAACGAGATAAACAGATATTGAATTTGTGTAAGTTTTCGACAAACAGCTAATTAGGGATTTAAGACGTAAAATAATTAGCCTATAATCATATCCAAACACTTATTACTGCTGATCTACTGTATCAAAACACAACAAGGGGTGTTTGGCATTGCTAAGTTAAACAGCTTATGCTCATAACCAGAAGATCAACTTATCCAAAATAGCTTATTTCACCCCCTAAGGTTCAACTTACAGTACTGAATCCGCCAACAATAACAAGTTCAAACTAAACAATCTGAAACTCCTTACTGAAAAGACCTTATTTCACCCCTAAACTAAGTAGATAGGCATAATCAAATTTATGCATCTGCTCAAAAAACACAATAAACAGATAATCTGTTATAAAAACAATCCAAATTCTGAAACATCCCCATCATATGTCAGAAGATTCAGTATACCAACAGAAGAAAACTGCATTCACGTCATAAGAATTGTAACGATATCATTAGCATAAGCCCTTTTTATCAAATTTTATCATTTGCTTAAAAAAAAGCAATAAGAAGATAAGCTGTTTAGATAAGCAAAAATCCCAAACACCACACATCACATGTCAAACAATTCAGTATACTAACATGTCATAACATTTTCAGCTCAAAAGTCAACAATCCCAATTCCCACATCAAGCAATTCAAAATGCTAATAAATCTGACATTCATATCACATAAACAGTTTCGTATATAGAAAAGGGGTTTAAAGTTTGATATCATATCTATCAATAAACCTTTCTTATTTCAAGCTACCCTGTCTAGAAACCATCTTGGGCATCATTCACAATTATATTTTGCCGAATTAAAGGCGTCTATAGATATCCTCTAGAAACGCATTCTAATGTATAAATAGACCACTTTCATTTGGGTTACCACGCCACACCACCTAACTACGCCACACCACCCAACCCAACCTTTTAAAAGATCTTGAAGTCGCAACCCATAACAAAATTTTTCAAACGAACCAAATACCAAGCCTAATGGACCTCTGCCTTAACATCATTAGTCCAAAAGCCAAAAGCCAAGAACAAAAACGAAAAGAGATGAAGATGAGACAAAACCTTAGCCAAAACACACAAGATACGAGAATTCAAAGAGATCTTACAAATAGTTCAACTTTGTGTCTAATCTTTTAAAGATTTTTTTAGTCGAACTATAAATCATCACCGATCTAAAACAAAACATAACATGCAATATAACACCTACCCGAGACCATTTAAATGATCTTGAAGCCGAATCCTTTGCCACTGTGACCACTGGGAATGGTGCAAGAAAGACAAATGTGATTCAGTTATGGTTGATGAAGGAGATGGCGGCTGACAAAACACCATGTGCTTTTTTAGGGACCGGGTTATGGTTTGGACTGGGTTGTAGTGTATTGGGTTGATCTGAAAATATAGGCCCATGGTTAATTGGGTTAGTGTTGGGTCATGGCTATTACTATAATAGTTTGTATTGGTGTATGTTAAGTAGTTTTCGGGTTAAAGACAATCCGTATATTACTGTTTTCCTTGTGAGTTTTGTAGAATGTCAATTTTTTTGTTAAACATTATTTTGATAGAGCCGTATAAGTTTATGCTTCATTTAACTCAACTTATTTTCTAACTATATAGCTAAACATTACGCGACATGTTTCAATTAGATGCTCCATCTTACTTACACTTAAACAATTTACACAAATATTACGCAATGAACAATTAGATATAGCCCGTGGGCATCGCACTGGTCTGAATGCCTTGTAATAATAAAATTTTATGTTTTATGAAATATGAAATGAATTAACAAAAAGCTTATAAATTTGTCCTACAATTAGACCATATATAAGTAATTATAACGTTGTTGAAGTATAAGACAAAAATACAAACTATTATAAAAAATTATGAGGAAGATCATATATACGCTACACTCCGTTTCAAAGAAGCAACACCATGCTTACCACTCTTATGAGTTAAACTTATTCCAATCCTCCCGCATAAATTATAAAACAATTTTTTTTATCGCAAATTTTTATCGCACTTATGAAGTTGTTAAAATGAATCTTAAACATGGGAGTTAATTTTAAGTCTATAATGTTAGCTCGGATCGGTACTTAAGTTGGTAACCATATATTAGATGAGCAAAAACCAACAATAAAATTAGAAGGATGCAAGTGACAAACTTTAAGAAGATCAAAAATCTATTTCGCGATTAAATGTTTTTCGTTGCCTTTTCAAGTGAGATTATGATTAGAGATGTTAGAATAAGCAAGCGATAATCAAAGATGAAGCATAAGAGAAGAAGCAAGAATCGACAAATTTGCGGAAGCTTTTCTTTTATTCAAAACGATATTCAAAGGTACAATCTTCTCAACATATGAATCCCTATATATATAGGCTAAAACAAACCGACCTAACATAGTTTTTCCTAATACGAAATTACCAAAAATAGCTAAATCCCAAACGGCCCGTAGCCCGTAGGAGTTTAAACCACATTCTAACAATCTCCACCGTGATTGAAACTCCTAAGGAATACCAAGCGTTTCAAAAACAAATTCAAATTTTCAAATGCTAGAGAAACTAGCCTAATTCAAACAAATGATCGAATCCGAAAACGATCCAAAACAAAACCAAATTCAAATTTCCAAATTCCAAACATCACTCTTCAAAGCACATCACATTCGAAACCTGAGTAGCACGATACGTCCATAGGAGTAGCCGCCAACAAAACTTTTTCCTTAAGTTTAGGACAATCAATCTTCCAATGACCAGGCTCCTTGCAATAGTTACAAATATCTCGAGGATTAGGACCTTGAGAACTTGACGATGCTCCACCATTATCTTTACCTTTTTCAAATCGATATCGACCCCTATTACGACTTGTGGCTGCTAAACCCATGGATTGAGACTCATTACCACTCCCTGACGCTTGTTGACGAAGCTCTCTTGAGTGCAAACTAGATCTAACATCTTCCAAAGTGATAGTGTCTTTACCAACAACAAACGAACTAACAAAACTCTCAAACGAAGGAGGTAATGACACAAGAAGAACAAGAGCGGCATCTTCATCTTCAATCTTCACTTCAACATTCTTCAAATCCATCAAGATTGAGTTCAAAGCATCAAGATGCTCTTTCAAAGATGAGCCCTCTTTCATTCGAAGAGAAAACAAACGTTGTTTCAACAACAACTTATTTGTCAATGATTTTGTCATATAAATAGTTTCTAACTTTTCCCAAACTCCTTTTGCCGTTTCCTCGTCACCAATCTCATAAAGAACTTCATCTGATAAACATAGCAAAATAGTTGAGTGTGCCTTTTCTTCTTGCAACTTATAGTTAGCATCAGTCATATCAGCCGGTTTTGTACCGGTAATGGGTGCCCAAATGCCTTGTTGTTTCAATAAAGCACGAATCTTTATACGCCACAAGCTAAAGTTACTCTTTCCCGAAAACTTCTCAATATTAGTAAATAGAGAAGAAGACATGATTTTCAAAAAAAAATACCAAACAATGTACCCGATATTCAAATGATTCAAAAACAAACTACAAATACTAACGTTACTAATTCAAAAGTAAAAATTTCAAAAACCCACTTTAAAATAAGAGTAGCAGCCCAAAAACCAAAGCCCAACTGAATAACAAATACTTGATGTCCTGATCGTATCAAAAAATCCAGCAGAAGAAACAAACTTATCCCCAATTCAGAAACACTCTGTTCTATCAAAAACAATTTCCAAATCTCCCTAAAAACCCAAACGAATTGAAGAAAACGATTCTTCAGTGATTGCTCCAAACAAATTCAAAACAAAAACTTCCAACCCAATTCGAAAATCCGAAACCCTAAGTTCGAAAAGATTCAGACGAAACCCTAAGTTCGATCTAAGAAACCCTAAGTTCGAATAGATACAGATGAAACCCTAGATCGACTAGCTCTGATACCACTTGTTAGAATAAGCAAGCGATAATCAAAGATGAAGCATAAGAGAAGAAGCAAGAATCGACAAATTTGCGGAAGCTTTTCTTTTATTCAAAACGATATTCAAAGGTACAATCTTCTCAACATATGAATCCCTATATATATAGGCTAAAACAAACCGACCTAACATAGTTTTTCCTAATACGAAATTACCAAAAATAGCTAAATCCCAAACGGCCCGTAGCCCGTAGGAGTTTAAACCACATTCTAACAAGAGAAACAATATTTACATAATGATAAAGTTAACTACATTTTTGGTTCTTGCAGTTTGCTAGGTATTTCATTTTTGGTCCATTTTTCAAAAAGTTTTGGATTCAGTCCAAAAGTAATACTTTCGTTCAAGGTTCTGTCCAATTTTATTAACATCATCAGTTTGACTTGTTTGACCATTAGTTAAAAGGGTATTTTTGTCTTTTTATTATATTAAATTAGAATAATAAAGTGGGACTCATGAACAATACATCTTTTTTCCTTTTTTTTCCAATTCTTTCCTCATAACAAAAAATATATGTATATCTTTTACTTGATGAAATATACCAATCGTCAAAATAAAGTTGACAAACCAAAAACACAAATTAAAACATAACAAACAGTTTTAAACAAGTTAAATCCCAATTTTTTCATTTGATTTTGAACCAACACAGACACAAATCAATACACAAACTCAATCAACACATCAAAAACCTCCTGTCGCTAAACCCATAGTCTCCTGCCGCCACCCAAGTAGATGTAAAAACCCATGGTTTCTGCCACCAAACCACCACCACACGTCTACCACCTCCAGCCACCACCGACTACTACGGCAACCCCTCACCACCATCCACACCCCACCAACGTCACTGCTACCATCTTAACCTTCCACCACAACCATCACCATCATATCCGATTTGTTTATGTGTGTAAATAACAGATGGGTAGCAAAATTTATGGTTTTATTGTGTGAAATATTTGCTCGGTATCTGTGTAAATATCATATGGGGTTCAAGATTATTGTTGGTGTGAGTTTTAGTATTATGAAAGTTGTTCATGTGTTTTTTTTTCTTTCTTTAAGTTTGTGTTTGAAAACAAAAAGTCTTAGGTTTTTGTGAGTTTTATTAAAATTGGTGATTGATGGTAAGAGATGGTAGGAGATAGATTCTTGATGGTGATATGGAATCAAGAAGATGAAGAGGGTTTGTTGAAATAGATAAGATGGTTAGTGGATTTGTGGTTGATGAAGATTTAGATATATGTGTTAATAATAATAATAATAATAATAATAATAATAATAATTAGTATGATTAGCCTTGTTATAGCTAGAATACTGGGAGCCCAATTATTATCTCGGCTCCTCTCTAATTTCTTGCAACTCTTATAATTTTTTAATAAAGTGATGTTTTTTTTAAAAAAATATTATAATAATAATGTTGTAATTCGTTTGGAAGTTTAATATATAGTTCACCTTTCACCTCAAAAATAATAATAATAATAATAATAATAATAATAATAATAATAATAATAATAATAATAATAATAATAATAATAATAATAATAATAATAATAATAATAATAATAATAATAATAAGTTTAAATAGTAATACTCCAAAAGTCAACTGTGGGCGATTTTGGTGTTGGCGATGCCATTGTTCTAATCCATTGTACCACCGTGTTTTTGGCCTCAGTAATTCAACACCTTGGTTGTTTTCACTGTTTCAACATCTTGGTTGATGTGGGGGTTGTTTTTCTTCTTTTTCTTTCGTTGATTTCTGGTAGTGTGTTTCTTCTTTGAAACCTCACTTTGATCGGGTTTGGTTAGTGTGAGAGAGTCTTGTGGAAGCTTTCCCCATCTCTATCTGCTGTTGTTGCTAGCAGTTGGTCTGCTTTGACCTGCTTGATTTCGCTTTCTTGCTTGGTTGTGTTTTCCTTCCTCATCAGACGTTGCGACTTGGCCGGGGACCCACGAGTGGAATCTGTTGTGTCAGTTTCTATCCTGCGTGTTGTCAGTTAGTTTGGTGGGCCTGTAGGATTGCGTTTTGTCAAGGTGTTTGCGTTTTGTCGAGGTGGTGTGCTCTGGCAGTTTGGTTGCGATTTGGGATAAGAATTCTGCCTTTTAACCTCTAGTATATAGGTGTTGTGATTTGGCTGGGGTCCCATGGAAAAGTGTTTTGTTCGCTTACTTAGAATGGCCTGCGTTTTGACTTGTTGAAAAAGACATGTGCTTTTGGCCTATATAATATGCGGTTTGACATTGATAGGATTGCGATTTGACCCCCTTGGAATGAGTTTCTTTATGTGTTCTACCTTTTGATAAAAGACATGCGTTTTGGCTTATATAATATGTGGTTTGACCTTCTTGTTGGTCATGCGGTTTGATTCCCTAGGAATGTGTTTATTTCTTGCGGTTTGACCCAAGAAAAAACACACAAAAAAAAGAAAAAAAGAAAAGAGTGTGATACATCCACAAAAAAGAATCCACACAAACCATTCACTCGCTGACGTGTCAGCGAGTGATTGGTTTAATAAGTGGGGACCACACTGATTAAACCAATCACTCGCTGACACATCAGCGAGTGGATGGTTTGTGTGGATTCTTTTTTGTGGTCCTATCAAAATTCAAAAGAAAAGTGCCTTACCGTTTACCAATGTCAATCATACGGTTTCATTGTCCTTTCGCGGGTTTAAGTGGTTGTCAGGATGGCAGTGGAAATTGGCTCACCAAAACCTCGTTGATCTCTCATCTTCGTGATCGTCATTTCACTGAGGATGCACTAGCCACCACCAAACTTTCCTTGGCCACTAATCTTGTCGTTTTTTAGGCTGCTGAGGCTACGTTGGAACGTATGGGCTTTGGCTATGTAGGGTTTGTTTTAACACGCACACCCTTCGCTCTAAGTTTCGGCATGGATCTGATGTTGTGGCACCCCCTGATTGTGGCGATGGTGTCATTAGGTTTGTGTTGTTTGATCTCGTCAAGCCACAAGTTCCTTTTTCTATTGTGCGTGTTGAAGACCAGGTTTTAGAGGAGCATTATGGTTTTGATCTTCACTTACTTGACACTTTGCTTTCCAATGGGTTGCATACTGTCAAATCTATCCCTTCAAAGTGTCGTTTGGTTTTCTCTCGTGTTTTGAAAGGAGCTCTTGATAAGGTGATCTGCACACCTAGGGACATTTCTTGTTGGGTTAGCCTGTTAGTCTTGCCTCTTTGTCTCCTTAAAACCATTTGCCCGAGGAGTAACATGGAGTGTAGGTCTGCCATTAAACGACAACGCCAAGAAGAATATATCGCCAGCGCCATTCACTCTTGGGGTACGTCTGGTGGGAGTTTGCAGCTTGTTAGAGAGGTTTTAGCTGAACCATCCCCTGCATGGTCTAATATTAATGAGGAAAATCTGGACTTGGGTGAACGTAATGTCAAGCAATGTAAGAGGAAGATCTGTGATGGCCATTATACTGCGGCTGTTAGAGTTCTTTATTCTTCGGGTGTTGCCCCTTATAATGATACCACTCTTGAGGACTTAAAAGCTAAGCACCCCTTCAAGTCTGCTCCTTCCATGCCAGATATACCTATTGACCATCATAACCTCATTGCATCTCCTGTTGTGGTCCTTGATATGATCAAGAGTTTCCCCCGTGGTACATCTTGCGGTCGAGATGGTTTGCGCGCCCAACACCTTTTGGATTGTTTTAGTGGTGCTGTTGTAGCTCTTTCCGATGAGTTAATCGATTCTATCACCCATGTGGTGAATCTTTTTCTTGATGGTAAATGCCCTAGGGCATTGGGTAAGTACATTGCTAGTGCTCCGCTTACTGCCTAGGGTGTTGAAAAACTTGCTCGACGAAAAGGAAGTTCCTTTGACTCCGAACGACGCGTGTAGCGTTATCACCCCATAATCTAAGATTTTTGATCTCATAATTATTGGCTTTTGCAATCAATTGAAGACGTTTTATGAACGTTTCAACAAAAGCAATTCGCATATGAACTTTGGCTACATAAAGTTCAGCACTCATTCCAATAATCGCCCAATACTTAGAAGTTTTCACCACCATTCTCAATAATACAATGTGGAAAACCTTGCTCTCATTTTATAAGTCGAGCCACTAATTACGCTAACCTTAACTTGCGTATTTGATGATCATTTTGACGATGCACGATTTTAAAACTCAAAATGATCCACATGGCAAATGTATAGGCCTACATACATCCCCTTTATACTTTTCAAAACTTCATAGGACAAAGTCCTTACTTTAATTTGGTGGTGATAAGTGAACCATGCACTTCAATTGAGAACAATAAAAATATTGAAATCACCTTTGAAGAAACCATGGTTCTTTTATGTGTGTCGCATCATCAATGACTCGGGATGGTCCAACCGGTGAGGCCAAATCTTGGCTCATATACTTCTTGTTTATGAACATGTGTGCTAATGCATTTGACTTTATGTGAAATCTTGGCACATAAACAACTGGTTTATGACCACAGATGCTTTGAATTGCCCTTGACTTTATACTAAAGTCAAATAATATGGAGAATTTAATAGATTATCTATACTACTTAAAGCTTATCCCCCTTAATTTAATGTGCAAGGGGGGTTGTGCACAACCAAAAGTACGGTACAAACATGTCTATGCATACCCAAATACTACTAAAAGACTACATTCATGAGTTGAAATCATTCAATTCGTACAATTGAATGTTGTGAAGGATGGTGTTACGGAAGGTCAATAGGCTGTAGGAGTTAAACCACATGGCATACAAACCATATGGGTGACTATTGATTTGAGTTTGTCAACCATCTCCATCAATTACAACGAAATATAATACAGTCTCTTCATATGCATAGTCCTTTCGAATTAATCAGTTACATAAATTATTTAACTATAAATAACACATGAACTTTCTCCACATCTCCTCATTGTACTGCAAGATTACATCTCCTCTTGAGGTATAATTGCTCACATCATGAATTTTCCTGTTTTGCATCCGATAATAATTGGATTACTACAACCATTACAAGATGAAAGCTAAGCTAAATATATTGGTAAGTCTGCCATTGTTCCAATGACATTTGGTATGTCTCAATTATTGCTGACAAGGTAATCATGTTGTAAACTTTGTTACAGAAAAGAAAACAAAAAAGATGATATATTCACATGCGACCCTGCCATATTTTTATATGCAGTATGTAGATAAAGATTTTGGAACTGGGGTTTTGAAGATAAGCCATGGGCATGATCATAATGATTACCTTCTTGCTATAAAGCCTAATCTTCCTATACTTAATGTCATGAACAAAGATGGGACACTAAACTAGGTTGCATGATTGTATAGGTGGTTTACAAATTGTTAATTTTAATTATTTATTCATTTTTTTTTTTGATAAATTATGAAATGACATGGATTTTGAATTTGTTAAGAACAGAGGTCTTGATCATTACCATTCCCTCTAAACCCAGATCTCCGACCACTGTCACGACGGACGTTCAATATTAGACCCATCTAAAGAGGTAACATTAACAAACTGTTTCTTATCATTCTTAAGACTAACTGAAAACTTAACTTTTTGACCTTCTTGAAAATTGTGATGGCCTTCATAATGGATCCCAGTTAAAAGAACAAAGAGATCGTCATCGTCAGAATCTGAGGAATCGGGTTCACTGAAACCGTGACCTGTGTTGCTATAGAAACGAATCACGACACCTGTTGTTGTTGCTGTTGAATCTGCTGCCATTGTTTTTTTGATCGTTTGATTGATGAAAAGTTTTTCTTCTAGCGTTTGTGGGATTGGGAAAATATAGAGATGAGAAACTCTAAATACATAGGCGGCTGAGTCCTTTTTATTTATGGATTTTATTTACCTTTCCTGTGATTGTTGTTGTTATTCTCCATTGGAATTGATTTGTTTGTAACTGAAAACAGAAAAGAATCAAAAAGAGTTTTTGTAGGGGAATATATTAATGATATATCGATTAATATGGAAGAAAGATATGGTTTGATGAGTAGAGTTTTTTAGATAAGCGTTGTATTCTAAAACTTTGTTTAACAAAATATATGCATTCCTAAACTTAATTAACATATTACTTAGTTATCTTTTCCTTTAAATTTACAAAATCATAAAAACATATTAAAGACGAGTATTTTAGTAGCCATCGTTCTCATCTCATTCATCCTCATTGTTGTCGACTCTTTGACTGACAACGACAACGTGTTTTTTCATTTTGTATGATTGTGAGATTCATGCATGAACATGATTTCGGCATCCTCTTCTCAAGGAACAATGGCGTAAACAAACAACTAGGATGATATCAACACAAATAATAAGATCAACGAAACCAGTAGTATAACAAACTAAGGAACAATATGAACTGTCGTGAAAGAAGTCTATCGAATGACCTTGAACCACAACGTTCAACTAAATATACAATTACGTTTTCTTTTGCTCTTTGTTGGTTCTTTCGATCCTACTGATGACGTCGAAATCATGCCATACGCACATCACATCGTTATCCTAACAGAATAAGGGAATCGACAAAATGACGAAGACAAAGTAAATGAGGACGATGGCTGATTATTTTTGTTTTACTATCTTGATTGTTTTTGTAGATTTCATAATAAATTGATAACACCTTAACGATCATAGTTCTGACCGGCTTCAAAAGAACTAATTAACTCTTTATGTAGTTTTATGATTTTGTTATAAGAAAATAATTAAATAATAAGTTAAATATTTTCAGGAATATATATTCTCATAAATACTTTTAAATATTGGCATTAATTTGTAATTAGTGAAACTTTCATAATATATATCTCATTCAATGTAAAGTCCTTATCAAGTTATATTTATTTTAGAATATATACCAGATCTAGGTTCTTGATTAACTCTAACAAATTCTCTTTGGAGATTCCCTAGGATATTGTTGATATCCCATTTTCGACCCGTCGTAACTTTTATTTGAGTATCAACATCTTTTATGGCATACATTACAGTAAAGCGTGAACTTTAAATGTATACGTTGTCATGGAGCTATGTGCTGAACATGTGCAACGTTTGCCTTTACTCTAACTGGGAAATAATTTTGGGTTGTTTATTTTTGATGTTTGTTAGATTACATTTTAATATCTCTTAGGCAACTCACTTCACTTATTCTCGGTAGTGACTTTATAGAAATTTCAGTTAGGAAAATATCTTAACTTCAATCATCAACTATTTAATGAATTTTGTTAAACATAGTACTATTTTTAAGAAACTTTAATTTACAAACATGTCAATGCTTCACAAAAGCTCTCAATTGAATGTAATGAAATGAATGTGAATATGAAGTGTTCTTTGAAGGCTACAACATTCATGTATGATCATTAATCGGAGGTATACGAAGAGATATGAAGTTATATTGTGATCATTACTTAGAGGTATACAAAGAAACACTGCATTTAGTTGTTGCCACACTTCAAATTCGTCTTAAGGAGCCTATAAATAACACATGTATTTCTTAAACTTTCCACACCATGGAGTATAACAAATTAAAGTTCATAAGCTAACACGATTAACTGAATTTAAGTTCATAAGCTAACATTATTAGGCATCTAAATATAGATTCCACTAAAATAATATAAACTAAAGTAATAATAACATTATTAGCCATCTAAATAATAAATACAATGCAACTTCTATAATAGGTATCTAAATATCATCATACACAACATTACGGATAAAAACATCACCCCTCAACCACTAGACCGGGCATCGCACGGGTTGAGGGAAGCCTCGTCATATTTATACTTTTATTTCTCTAATGAAATTAATATAAGCACTTTATTGCTTTCACATAGTTAAATAAATAACATGAAATTATGTTATTTGTTTATTTTGAGGGAATCTTATAAAACTTGAGGTTTTATTTATTTTCTTTTCTAACATAACATGAGGTTATGCTATTGATTCTACTAATTAAATCATATTAAAACTTGAGGTTCTAACTATATTATTTATGTTCAACATAACATGAGGTTATGTTATTTTGATTATTCATTTGTAGTCACAATAAAATATTTATTGTTCTTGTTAACTATAAAAGACTATAAGAGAATAATTGCAAATTAGCTTTCAAATATTATCATATAATAAAACATATCTTTTTACTACTGAAGTTGCACAATTTGCAAAACACATGCATACCATTACTCAATTAATTAAATGTCTTACAAGCAAACAAAAACATATGATAAATTAGGATAATCTTAATGAGACAATTTGAATCAACTAAGATATTCTTTTCTTATAATTAATAGCTCAATTATTCTTTGACAACTGTAACAATAATATTGCAAACTTTACAATAATTTCGGCATACATTTCCTCCTTTGTTTGTAATATGAGTAACTTACACAAAAATGCTTCTACGATATATTGGCACGTTTAATGGCTCATCAAAACCTTATCATGAATTTGATTATACATGCTTCAATTATGTCCATAATTAACTATGATACATTAATCAAATAATATACATTGTGTGTCACACGGTGGGGCATATTTAATGTTCAAATAATAATAGCTTATAGTACTTTTCATACACACAAACTTTTCTCAATTTGCATCAATAATAACCTATCTGATGCCACATATGTATTATTGTTTCAGAACAAAATTCATTGTTTCGTTATAACGAACTAATATAACGGATTGAAATTAATGTCAAGCAAAAACTACAATTATTATAGATCATGTAAACATGGCAACATATATTCTTACATGACAAAGTGATATTAAAATATTCTCCATTATCCCACCGTCATAACATACTACGTATACACTAAATGATATATAACATGTAGGTAAGAAAAACAAGCAAAACACTTAAACAACATTAAGCTGCTTTGATATTCTAATCTTATATGTAAAAAACCTAATTATGTTGTAAAAACAAGATTGTATATGAAAATAAGATTATGTAGTCCAAATCATGTTATAGTTCACATCTAATTTGTTATATGAATGAGTGACAGAAACAAAGTAAAATATGACGCAAATCTACGACATGATTTAAAAGCAAGTCAAACAATATTATATTAACTTTACTCATCGTTAACACAAATCCCATATTTATATTTTATAATAGGATCACAACTAAAGAAAAAATATTTATCTCACAAAATCACGAATTTTCATTACTTCTCTTAATTCGGATAAAAAGAAAATATCATGAGGTTCATTAGCAATGTAAATTTGTACAAACTACATCCTCAAAATATAAGTATAACATCAAACAAAATATGCATATACTATAAATAATGTATAAAGTAAACTTCATAAAGAATAAACCGTACATGTGTGTTTCAATAACCTTTTTTACTAATAAAACAAAGGGTTTTAGGATTTTATCACATACCGATGTCTAAACTCGCATAAAACTATAAGATTTGGCACATGGTGTTCATCACCAAGGAAAAACAAATTTGACATTTACTTTCCTATAATTTTCAATCAATTATTTATATGTTATTATATGTAATGCTTATGTCAATAGATCTATCATATTGCATATTGATATGTAATTAAACAGGAAGATTAAAATGGTTACCTTAGCCGTGATATCAAAGTACTAATAATCGTGAACCAAAAACTTCATCCATCTATACCCAGATTCGGTTAAATTTTAAATCACCTTTAGAACATAACGTGTTGTGAAAAAGATATAATTGGATGAAAAGTATTTTTCAAGAGATACAATGAGTATATATAAGATAAACATTATGGTTAAAACCCTAATAGCTAATTGGGTCATGGGCTTCTTATGGGTTATATGAGCATCCACATAATATTATTTATAACATTTCTAATGTTTCTTTGGCTTTCATGGCATAGTTGCTTTTTTAGTGATGTTTGCTTTATCATTTTATAAGAAATGCCTTTTTTCTTTACTACTAGAAAAAAAGATGGTTTAAGTTTGGTCTCATGTCTTTGCTATCAATATAATTTCTTGTCTTACAAAAAAAGGTAATATTACTACTAGAATCGGATTTTAGTCAAGAAACACATTTAGCCACGATCGAAGTCGTGGTTAAAAGTCCACTAAACGACAAAATAAAAGATTTTCAACGTTTGACTTTGAGAACCACTTTTAACGACGATAATATTTGGTAAAAAAATGAAGAGGAACTTTCTCGGCCCTATGCATCGGGGACAAAGCGTAGAAGTCACTTTAGGTTATACCGGAGTGGTTCATCGTCAAAAGAACAACAATGGCTTGTAGCATTTCCTATTCATTTGTCTAGGGGATGGGATGTAAAAGAGGGCTTTATGGTCTAAAGGCAACGATGAACCTTCTCAGTTTACCTCGCTCTTCTTTTATCCCGATTGGTTTCTTATTCCTCCATCGGTCAATATATTTTTACTTACCGAAAAGAAAGACTAGTTAGGTACCATAGGTAGAGCATATTCCAACACTTCGGATAACCCCTTGACATTAGCACCTTGGCCAGGTAGATCTGTCCCACTCTCTAGACCTCATATCTGCTTTTTTGTTTATGGGCAGTTAAGCGCCTTTAGGGGCCACCACATATAGCTTTAGTTTATGTTGTAACATCAAATATTACTCTAGTTACGAATGACCCAGTCTATTTATGGAAACCACCCCTACTTTTAGTAGATGGAGATGCGCACCCCTACTTTTAGTGTCGGCCAGTGTCGGATGAGATATGGACCATGAAAGCATGTGATTCAATCAAACCTTTTCGGGCAATTCCTAATGCAGAAGAGGGATGGTAATAAGTTAACATCTCCAACATGGCTTTAATAGCGAAAGAAGCTCTTTCTGATTTGAATCAATAAAGACTATGAATTTACGAGATCTTGATTCGTTGAGTGCCTTCACTTGTGAACAACAAGGACCCATTTTGTTGATTGCTTCTTTGCCCCAACTCTAACAAATTGGTTTTTCGTTCTCACGAAATTAGGGAAATCATTATATTCTTCTTCCTTCTTTCGACAAAATATACTGAGATAGGCTTGAAAATCCCCCTTTGATAGATAGGTAGCAAATTGACCTCTAAGTATGGACAAGAATGTTTGTGCCCAATCAAACACTACAATCATGAAAATACAGTCTTCGTTAAAAGTATGAAATCGTTATTTTATTATGATAATTGGGAGAGGAAATAAATAAAAAAAAAATGTTAAAATATTTAGCCACGAAACACGTTGTGGCTAAAAGAAAAAAATATTATTTTATTGCTGATTAGTTAATGGCCAAAAAATATTAGAAAATTTAAATTATTGACCACAAAATCGTAGCTAAAAGTAAAAAAAATATAATACTTTTGGCAAAACTAAAATTGCCTAAAATACATTGGCTCGAAAATGTATATTAGCTCAACCTTTAGTGACGACACATCATAGTTAAAGGTTTAATATAAAATAATATATTACAATTAATACTTAGAATGAAATGTAATTAGTTACTATATATATTTTAACTATATTACATTTATTGAGACTCTTAGGAATAGTAACGTTTTTTTTTTTTTTTTTTTTTTTTTTTTTTTTTTTTTTTTTTTTTTTTTTTTCTAACAGGCCTCATGGGTTATTTTCTTTTGCCTATCCAAATCGGTGCTATTCATCTTCACTCACAACATAAGCTTACCTTTTAGATCCGTTTGGGCGTGGCTCCATAAAACTATCCGGCCATTTGAGGCTCTGAGGCTATGCGCAATGGGGGAGGTGAACCGAGTGGGTTGAGCAAGGTTGCCCCATTGTGGGGAACTAGGTTGACGTGGGTTGAGTAGCAAGGATTGGCAAACTAGTTTGCCCAATCGACCTAGTTTAACAACACAAACAAACAAACCATTTTAATTATTTTGACTGTTTCATATTAAAACAAAAAAAACTTTTTTATAAAAAAAACTTTACCACTTTTACATTTGTTGTTAAAAATGATGAACTAGGTTGCCACCGTTACTAGCATGACAAGAAATTCTTCCAGCTACAGTCGATTGTGAGGGGGCGCTGTTCGTATCAACAGTGATTATTTTGACTGTTTCATATTAAAACAAAAAAAAAAAACTTTTTTATAAAAAAAACTTTACCACTTTTACATGTGTTGTTAAAAATGATGAACTAGGTTGCCACCGTTACTAGCATGACAACAAGAAATTCTTCCAGCTACAGTCGATTGTGAGGGGGCGCTGTTCGTATCAACAGTGATTATTTTTTTATGTTGAATTCCTAATGCAGAAGAGGGATGGTAATAAGTTAACATCTCCAACATGGCTTTAATAGCGAAATAAGATCTTTCTGATTTGAATCAAGAAAGACTATGAATTTACGAGATCTTGATTCGTTGAGTGCCTTCACTTGTTGATTGCTTCTTTGCCCCAACTCTAACAAATTGGTTTTTCGTTCTCAAGAAATTAGGGAAATCATTATATTCTTCTTCCTTCTTTCGACAAAATATACTAAGATAGGCTTGAAAATCCCCCTTTGATAGATAGGTGGCAAATTGACCTCAAGTATGGACAAGAATGTTTGTGCCCAATCAAACACTACAATCATGAAAATACAGTATTCGTTAAAAGTATGAAATCGTTATTTTATTATGATAACTGGGAGAGGAAATAAATAAAAAAAATGTTAAAATATTTAGCCACGAAACAGATTGTGGCTAAAAGAAAAAAAAAATATTATTTTATTGCTAATAAGTTAATGGCCAAAAAATATTAGAAAATTTAAATTATTGACCACAAAATCGTAGCTAAAAGTAAAAAATATAATACTTTTGGCAAAACTAAAATTGCTTAAAAAACATTGGCTCGAAAATGTATATTAGCTCAACCTTTAGTGACGACACATCACAGTTAAAGGTTTAATATAAAATAATATATTCCAATTAATACTTAAAATGAAATGTAATTAGTTACTATATATATTTTAACTATATTACATTTATTGGGACTTTTAAGAATAGTAACGTGAGTTTTTTTTTTTTTTTTTTTTTTTTTTTTTTTTTTTTCTAACGGGCCTCGTGGGTTATTTTCTTTTGCCTATCCAAATCGGTGCTATTCATCTTCACTCACAACATAAGCTTACCTTTTAGATCCAGGTTGGGTGTGGCTCCATAAAACTATCAGGCCATTTGAGGCTCCAAAAGGCAATAAATTCTTCCTTGCTACAGTCGATTGTGAGGGTGCACTGTTCGTATCAACAGTGATTATTTTTTTATGTTGAATTTCTTGCCATTTGTTCCTCACGGTTTCTTTTTTCTTCCTGAATCTTCTTAATCAACCTCACACGCCCACACACCCACAAAACCCAAACAGAAAACGCACACACACACAAATGATCGGCTCAACAAGATCTATCAATTTACGGCCTGAGAAAGCAATAACAAGCTTGCGGCGTCAAAAAAGGTGTGATTTTTATTTATGCCAGTTGATTTTGTTTAATTTTATGGTTTTTAAATTTAGGGTTTTTAATTTTTAGGCTTTTTATTATTATTATTTTTATTTAAATTAGGGTCCCGTTAATTTGGGGGTTTTTTTTGCCGTTATTGATTTTTAGGGTTAGCATTTGATTATGTCAGTTTTGGGTAACTTTCAATTTTTATGGTTACAGGGGAGATGTTTAACTTTGGACTTGAAATATGGCGGAACCAGGGTCAAAAGTGACAGGGTTATTTTTATTTATATATATTTTGATGCTAATGTTTTTACTGTTAAGGTTTAATTGTTTCGTTTAAAGGTGTCAAATTATTGGTTGTTTGTTATTCATTTGATTGGTAAATTATGTTGGATTTTGGGGTAGATTGAGGAAAATGGTTAACGAGGTGTTTGAATTAGCTTATTTTACCGGCTTACGGGCACATTTGTATTTGGAAAAGCTCATGAGCTGGTTTTTTTTGTTTATGAGGTAATTAGGTTGAGCTTTTGTACTTGAATAGGTTGCACTCATAACCGAAAAAAAGCCGAGCTTATGAGGTTAGTGGAGTAAATGAAAAAAAAAAAAAATACAATTGCAATGGTTTTTTTTTTAAGAGATGGTTAGAGTTGTGACCATAGGTGTTGTTGCTGCCATAAGTAATCATATTCAGGATATCTTCACCAAAGCACTAAAAGTTAGTGTGCTAAAAAAAGATAATTACAAAAACCTATATGCGAGTACAGGTAGTAAAGGGTAATGTTATCTGTTAGTGCTTTGTAATTATCTTTTTTTACAATGTGTTGCCATTTTATGCAATTTTCACCGTCTTTAATAGGTATACCGGCTCACATCCATTGCCGACCCACCCACCACCACCAGCTCACTGTCGTCGCTGACCCCACCCACCATCACCAGTTCACTTCCGTCGCCGACCTAGCCACCACCACCAGCTGCTAAAAGGTAAATGGTTTGTTTTTGTGTTTTTGAGCTAACTGATCTCTGATTCATATATCATCTGTTATTGTTTGTTGTTGTTGTTGTTGTTGGGGTTTAAGTGGCTTTATATTCTGTAACCGGGTAGCCGTCAAAATATTTTTTGGATGAATTGGATAAGAGATTAGTTAGTGAATATATAAAATGGAGCGAAACATTGTGTTTGGAATGCTTGATGTATAGTTGGAAACATAGCAGTATGAAACTGTGTACAGGATGTGTCCTTTAACAACATGCCTTTCCGTTATTTAGTTGACACCATGTAAGAATCTGAAGCTCGCCCATCGTTTATCACTTTGTTGGTTAGAAACACCATATGGTGAAATCTTTAAAATATCATCCGCGTGTATTATTAACTAAGTTTGATTTGTGGTATGGTCTATTTATTCCAGATACAGCTAACATGAGCAAAGGAACTTCCAATGGTCCGGGTAGAAATGCTGGCCGCGGACATCAAAGACACCATGGTTAGTCTCCTCTTCACATATTACATCGATAACTATTATATTCACTCCTTTTTGGCAGATTGCCTGTTTAGAGATCATAATACCTAAAAGTAACATGCATATACCAGATTTTAAAACCCTTAAAATAGCATTCGCGTGTATAATTAAGCAACTCTAATATGTAATGCATGTGTTATTAAGCAAGTCTAATTTATGGAATTAACTTAAGTTAACAATCTCAGTGAGCTTGATTATAAGCTACTTAAAATAGTTTATTGGCAAACTTTATTACCTCTGTTTAAAAAAATGCTGCACATAGTTGGTTTTTGAGCAGTTGTGCGACTGTTGAAAAGAACCACTATGTTTGACATATGATTTTTTTTTGGCTTTTGCAGGTATGTTGTACAAACTTTTATTACACTCATATTCCCTGATTCAAGTGGACCTGTAAGTTATTATCTTTTAACTTTGATCAATGTGTGTTAATTTAGTATGTCGTAAGTGGTAGCTATATATAATGTTAGTACTTAGGAAACGCCTTAAAAGTGTTTTTCGTGAATGAGGCTAGAAAGTGGTTCGAATTAGTTTTTTAGTATATAGTCAGTCTTTTGTTTTCCTAATGTGAGCTTCCTAAATGTGATTAACTGGGTATTTGAGAGTATTAGTGAACATGTAAAAATGAATATGTCAAATAAATGTTATATTCACATGGAATATATTACAGAGTGACCACTAAAAAATTATTTCAGTTCTCAGGATATCACAGTGAAAAAGTTAGTGACCCAGATTGAATATCAGCCATTGTTTTTTTTTTTGTTTTGTTTTGTTTTTTTTTTTTTTTTTTTTTTTATCAGTTTTCAATGTTAGTTTAAACAAAATACGCTTCGGATTATCATGCCCAATAATCAGTCTCATAAAAGCTGCACTTTTAAAACAAATATCCTTTTGGTCATTTAATCTTTATTTCTTATTCATTATGCTTATATCATTTTCCTCATTAACTAAAATTGACAGGGCTGCTATATTGGTTGACGTTGTGCAAAACCTTGCTCAGTTAAGAACCAAGCTTTTGCGTAAAGCTTTGCAAAAGGTTAACCTTCTTGGTGCTATCTTGATTATCAGGTCACTGGTCACTTGAAACCTTGATTATCAGGTCACTTATTATCTTCTAGGTCTTCAAGGTACCTATTCAAAATCAGATATAATTACAGCCTAATACGTTAATCTCATTAAGGGTTCTATGGATAAATTGCAAAGCCCAATGTTAGCGATTCTTTTGGTGTTATTGTAATAAGATTACCAACTCTTTTTGAGTTTCTTATTGGTAGATAATAGAAGTCATGTTTGATGATTGCAGACAGCGTTTCATGCACCGAAGTTTGCTACAAATTGCAAGGGGAAAACGTGTATTGGATATTGAAAGGGGCAAACGTGTATTGGAAGATGTGGTAGATTCGCTGCAATCCAACATACCTGCACGCCGGCAGTTACATGTATCTGAAGGCAGCTTTTATTAAGGTATTGTTTTCCATGTATTTTATGTTTCGGAGTTTCTAAGGTTGTATGTTACTGCCTCTCAGACACTGAGTATCTGTTTGTTGGTCTTTGCAGCAGGACAAAGCCGCCACATCTTTGCGAAATATAGCAGACGACGTAGTTGATAGCTGCCTATAAGTGAAACTGGTATCAATAGCAGTTCATGAGATGCGCAAGCATTTGTTTCTAGAGCACATGCCACCCGAATCTCGGACTCAGCAACTGATGGGTCACGAACGTCCATCCCTGCAACTCATGATACCACAGGTGGATAAATGGTTTATATAGTAGAGTGACGAAATTTAGTTTGCTAAATAATACAAGTGCCAAATAAAAGTTTACGCATCAAGTTTTTTTGATATAACTACAGGCTTTGGGATTATAGTTTTCCTTAGATATAAAACATGGCTTAATGTAATATAATGTAATATGTGCAAATCCCGTAGGCTATAGTTTTTCCCTGAACTTTCAGTTCAGCACTTTAGCTTATCAGCTTTATATAAGCGTAGAAACATGGCAATGGCTTTAGGTTCATATAACTTGCTTGAAAAATTTACGTTTTCTAATTGTATGTTATTTTACAGGATTTAAACAATAATGGATTACAGAAGATTTAAATTATCACTTGAATTAACAGATGCATCGAGTGGGCTTGCCCGCGCGTTATATGCAGCAACTGATGTTATCAATGCATGAACTGAACCGGTGTTGAAACACAAGTAAGGTTCTCTTTTAAAGAATTTCAGTGAAATTTGTTTACAGGATTTTAGTGCATAATTAAACGCTTAAAAAAACTAATTTTTGCGGTTCTCAACTGCAGCCTGAACCTGCAGCTGAACCAGATGTGTCAACAGAACCCGAATGCGAACAAGTAAGATCAGTGGTCCTTCGACTACTTAATATTAACCATGATTTATTTATTTAGTTGTCTATGTGGATTATACTTATTAAATTTACTTTATGCAGTGACGTCGAACTTTCAGTCTCTAAAAAAGCTTGGAGTCAATAGGCAGTATTTTGACGATTGTCATACTCAGCTCTAAAGGTAAGCTGAGTGATAAAAAATATATCATCGTTTGTTCAGCTCTTACGGGATTAACTAGCAGCAACTGTGATGGAAGTAACGTATTTTAATGAAATGTTAGACTTTGTTCATATGTTAGTTAAGCTAATAGGTTTAACTTAAGTACTGTCATGCTTAGGCAGTGCTTTTTGGTGTATAATAGAGTCTTGAATTGTGACGGGGTTTAGACCACCGTCTGCTGACCAAACTTACATGATCCGCCCACCAAATTCACTATAGAGTCTTGAATTGTGGCTGTGTAAGAGCTTGGTCAGCCCCTTGCATTTCAATGCATATCAGATGACTGAGTTTTGGGTGCTTTTGGGTGGTGAAATGGGTGGGTTTGGGCCATCAAATTGGTGGCCTCGGGGGTTGAAATGGTGTGAGTTCGGGGGCTGAAATGGCTGACTTTTGGGGCTCAATGGGTGGGTTAGGGTGCTGTACATGGGACTCAATAGACATGGATGCAATCAGTTTGTAGCTTTGTGAATATTAAACATCTTTTTTTACATAAAACAACATAAACTGCGGCTAAAGTTATACTAATTTGCTGATGGTTATTGTTGTTTTAGGTACGAATGGATGAGCAGCGGCGAGTTGTAATAACTCATACAAGAATGATAGATGCAAATGTTCTGTGGCCCAAGGTCGTGTGGCTAATTATATTTATACATCTTATGGACTGTTCTTTATGTCGTCTTAACCTTTGACACTATAATATTTTCATAGGTACGAGTAAAATCATTTCAAAATGTACATGGATGAAGTAAAAGGAGGGCGAAATTGGGTGCACCAGAACGATCAGTTATGCTGGTTTCCAGGTGGTGGTACCCATTTTAAACATGGAGCTGCTCAATACATTGAGAGGTATTTTTAAAAGGACTTCCTTTATGTTCTGAAATAGTGTTGATAACAAGTCTATTTTTGAAATTTGTGTCACAATTCCACAAATGTTTAAGGAGGTGTTGGAACCAGGATTACGTATAAGCAGATTTCTTACTTCTCTAAATCTGATCGTTTTGACCTTTATGTATCTGATGACTTTTGTTGTTTGAAACATTGTTTGTTTCTAGGTAATGAAATACGAGCTAAAGATTGTTAGAAGCCATTACTTTGATTCGACAAAAGGTTAGTGTCTTATCTACCGAAAACTGAAGTGGTGAGTTTTCCTTTAAGTGGAAACAATCTTTTAGTTTAACATTTTTACGGGATTGTTTGCATAGTGTCATGAAGAGCAACTCAAGTTTTTCTCACTCTAAGCATATACAATAGCAGTTAATTGGTGGTGTTTAGTTTGAGTTTCATTTTTAACCAACTGTATGATGTTAGGGCTGTTATTTGATCTGTCGTCTTCGGCAATCGATTTGCAGCTAATCCAATAGATAAACCAATGTGAGGGTTGGGTAAGCCACCGCAACTAAGTATTATTGCATATGTTTGAAATGAATAAACTTGAGTTGCTCTTTATGATACTTAAGAAACAATTTCATGACTAAATACAATACAAATTTTCCTTTTACACATGCATAAGGCACCACAACAGAATATTAAGATGCAAGTCATGTTTGAAGTTATTTAGATTTTAGAATAATATGCCCACTGCTTTAGATTGTTTTTACATTTTTAACACGGTTGATAGATCAGGCTCAAGCAAAGATTGTTATATCTGTTTTGGTCTGCAATAAAATAAGCTCATAAGCCTATAAATAAACTCAAACAAACGCCCTGTAAAAGTGTTTGTGTCACTTAAATCGCTGCAATTGTTTTACTTATTTTGGGGTTAAGTAGATGCTGATAACCAAGGAGCTGCTAATTTGATATGAAAGAGAATTCTGGGATAAAACTATCTTATTGATATGATAGAAAAATTAGTTCACCTCTATTCTGGTCACAGTTCGGCTTTTTTTTCACGTGGAACAATTGAGTCAGCCGTTTTCAAGTTATAGTAAAAACATTATTGGTAATTACAGTTATATGCGAATTTAATGATTAATAAGCCCGTATGCCACACAAATTCGTAATAGTAGTCTGGATTTAATGTGGTAATTTTTATATATAATTTTATGTGGTGCCGTCTTTTGCAAATCAAGTAAAACTTATAAAAGTTTCTTCTGATTTGAAGGTTCATCAAATCTGTCATATTGCTTTGAAAAGAATTCGTAAATATATCAATACGGTTGAAGAAAGCAGCAAAGAGACTCACACATAGGTACGGTTTTTAGACATTCCGTATTCAAGAAAATAGTTTGACTAAGTTAGTTTGGGCACAAAATAATAAGAACTATCAGTTTATCAAGATATATTTTGTAAAAGGTTGGTTACAAAATATATTGTTGACAAACTTGGCCAAACTTTATGATAATGTCTATGGACCATAAACTTTAGACACGTTAGAATTTGTCCAGTCATGCTGCTTACAAATATTTTTTGAACTACTATATCCTTTAGTTTTAATGAGTCGTTATTCATGTACTGCAGTATAAGTGTTGAATATGTAATATAACAGTGGTATTATGTTCGCTTATATGGTATCAGGGAACTGCACTTGCTGCTTAAGAAGGAACATGCAAAATCATTGGCACCCTCTACAGTATTGGCAAGCGAATTGCCTAATATGAAGTAACTGATATGAAGTAACTGGCGCCTGGGATTACACTTTGCAGAAATGAGTAGAGCGACTGCACTTATGTATTCAGCTTCTTGGCTAAACCACTGCTGTTGCATCTTAATATCGTTAAATTTATGTTACACTACATGTGTTTATAATCTTGAAATGAATTGAATTTTGGCAATAAATGAGTTTTTATTTCCCTGTAGGCGATGTGCTATGTGACAATTTAGCATCTCTAACATTATATGTCAATAGTATTGACAATGGCTTTGACTTCGGACTCCTTTTTTTGTCTGGCTACTTTGTTTGCAGCATTAGGCAGCCCTACCGACTTTAAAAAAACACACCGCGGTAACGCGCAGGCTCTCCGCCTCGTATATTTAAATAAAAAAGAAGTTTGGTATACGCAAAACTAAAATTTATTAATTTATTAAATTTTATTAATAATTTTCTCGGATTAGATCGTTGAAAACTTAATAACAAGTTTAACTTATATTCATCATGTTTGTTATAAAATAATGTGAGTCATGCAAGTCGTGTTAATGATAACCGAGATTATATATACGGTATAGGGAACGATATACGTACTACTAGATTATACATGTGATCTTTCATAATATCTAACGGTAATTAAGTGGTAGTTGATAATTGGCATTATACCTTTTGATCACGTAAGTCGGGTTAATGAAAATCGGGATATAATAGAGAGTTGCTTAACATGTTTAACTTAAATATTATCGGATGTGATTACATTTGTTTACAAAGATAACGTTTTCGAATTATATTTGGCTTTTTATTTGTATCATCAATATAGTTTGAACGTTTTCTCAATGCATGCAATCATTGAAATGTAATGATTCCTTTACAATATAATTTAAGCGATAATGAATGTGCGGTCTTCAATAATACATGACGGTGATTAATTAGCTAGTAACGAGAACCGTGATCACACAAGATTTTCATGAAATAGTGATAATAATTGAATGGTAATGATGCTTGATTATATACAACAGTAAATCACACTATATTGTAATAACGAGAACCGTGATCACACATGATGTTCACACAAATCATGTTAATGATGGTCGATTATATATAATAATAAACTACATTCCATATTGTGATATTATGAATGGGTTCAGTTGTTACAATATTTGTGCTCTATAGGTTTCACGTAAATAGTCTCGGACGTGATAAGACTTACTTCAAATGACTTAAAATAGAATATTGTCCCCGGATGTCACCTTGTATATAGGTTGTCAATACAATCGATTGAATAGAAAGGCACCGTGATAAGTCGGGCTTAGTGGAATGGTCTTGAATGGTCAACACTTGCACTAGTGTCATACTATTCAATATAGAGGAACCATTGCATTTTGTATGTGATGTTCACAAAAGTCAAGTTATTAATGATGATTGATGCCAATCATACTTGATTCTATACTAGACATTATACACTATATTTTGATAAACATGAACAGCCATGACTTTGAGTTGCATCTAAAAGGCCCGATTATTGCAATACGTTGTGTTTTTTAGGGAAAAGGAAATGGAGATGAGTAAAAAAGACTAGGAAATGGTCTAAAACCACCTCCCTAGCTTGGTTTTGAAAAATCAATATATTGGAATTTTACACCGCTATTTGATTCACATCTCAATGTAGTTTTGCTTCTATTGCAATTACTTTTTAGATTCGAGGAATATATTTACACTAAATGATGTGTCACTGTAACTAGGGGTGTCAAAAATCCTGACTCGACCCGAACCCCGACTAAGCATATTCGGGTCGGGTTACTCGGGTTAGAAATTGAATTCGGGTTAGTCGGGTCAACCCGAGTAACCCGAATACTAAATAGGGTCGGGTATCGGGTTGAGATTTTTTGGCTAAGTCGGGTTCAGGTCAACCCGTTTGACCCGAATAAGGATTTTTTTTTATATATTTATTTTAAAATTTTCTATATAAATTAGAAAAAATAGGCAATTTTGTCACTATTTAACTTATATTCGGGTTGACCCGAACCCGAATTGACCCGACCCGAGTTGACCCGAACCCGACTAACCCGAGTTCAAATAGGGTCGGGTTCGGGTAAATTATTTTTAGCCTTGACCCGACTTGACCCGACCCGAACCCGACCAACCCGACCCGACTGACACCCCTAACTGTAACTGTTACATCTATTGGGCAATTAAAAGAAGAGAGGTAATATCTAAAGTTAAATTTATCATGCCACATCATTTAGTAAAAACGGTTTTGCAAATTTTACGTGACTGTGACATTCCTTAAAAAATCATATTCATATTTTTAATACCAATATTCTCCAAGTGTTTTTCTTATCTTCGGGGACTTTGGATTATTTATCTACATTTATATGTAAAATGCTTCGAATTTTCAATACTAATGTTCTCGCAAATTTAATTTTCTTGAACTGTGAATTATATATCTACATTTATCTGTGAAATGCCACTTTTTTCATGTTGAAGCCCCAAAAAATTAGACATAAGCAACCAAAAATCATGAACTATTACTCTCTTTACTTCGAAAGTTGAAGAGAGAGCCTACCATTATCTTTTATGGTCAACTATATACTTGCTTTTCCAATCTCTTTGGTCTAAAACACACGCTATCTCCTTTCATAGTTCATACCACATGTCTCATTTATGCATATTTTTGTTGTGTTTAAGATTGTTCATATGCAATATTTAAAGGAATTTTGTAGTTTTTCTTTTTTCTCATTTATCTTTCAGTCTTATTTGCATAAACAAAGAATACCATAAGCATCTTTCGTAAATTTTTGTTAAGATGTTGATAAATTTTTGTCAAGATGTGTAATGCTCTATCCACATAAATTTAATAAAAAATAGACTAAAATACACCGTTCGTCCCTAATCTTGTACACACGCATCACGTTGAATAAAACCTAGGCGTTTTCATCGCTGGAGGTCTAAAACATGGGTTTTTAATGCTAAACAAGTCCCTTGACCACTAATGCCAAAGTCAATGTCTGATTTTTGTTATGTAGTCGAGGGTATTTTAGTCCATACACATTTATACTTTGATAACACATTTATATTTTAGTCCTTCATCTTCTTTGTCGTCGTCATCATCATACCAAAGTCAAGATAACATCTCTTTACAGTTCAACAGGAATATGCCATAGAGATGAAAACATATATCTACCGTTGTATTGTGCTAATGACATTAATATATTGCTATTTTGTACCGTATATTTAAGTTTTAACTGCAACACATTTAAATGATACTTATGGTTTGTTGATATGAAAATGAACTAACCTCATGCGGCACTTCTTACTTCGATTTATACACGTATTATTTGTTCCTTTACACTAATATAAGTTTTATTTCCGCCAAATTTCCCTGTCCTTAATGATTAAGAAATATCTTGACAATTCAAATTCTTAGAACATCGATCAAAGAATCTTCTGCTGATTAACATCATAGTTTACTTCAATATCATTAACATTCTCTCCAACTAAAACAGTATTGCACAAAGCTAACATATAACTTCAGCCTCTAACGGCGTGCTCACTCGGTTAGAACTCAAACAAGAAACAATAGATACGTCTTCTAATTATATATACTTAAATGGCGGAACTTGAAACTTTTTCTTAAAAAAGGCTGAAATAAATGGAGGAATAAACGACAAAGCAATATACAAAAGCTTAAACATATACCTTTTTTTTTGGTAATAACACCTATGTTGTTACATCTATAAGAACTACTACAAGCAATAAATGATACCACAACTTAGTTTAAAGCTCAAGTGCTCAACCCAATTATCATTAATTTTTTTGAATTTATCAATTGGATATTTCTTTAAAATTGCCAAAAACTGCATATGAAAGATATCCAACTATACATCATGATTTAGAATGAAACATGTTAACAAGTTACTGGGTGGCTGCCATTTTCCAAAATGAAGTAGTAAACTATATTCAACTATGGAATTGGAAGGTCAAGCCATGTGTTTTTTTATATCTTTGCAAAACGATTGTGTTACCTTTGATTATTTATTCTCACTAAACTGTTTTCTAGATGATCACTTTCAAAACACACATCCAAACCTATTTGATTATACTTTCTTTATTACATAATAGAATTGATATCTAAATATTGGTATTCCTTTTGTGGTCCAGAGAATCACCCTAAATGAAATCAAGAGCCATCCATGGTTCCTGAAGAACTTGCCCCGGGAACTAACAGAATTATCACAGGCTGCATATTACCGAAAAGAAAACCCGACATTTTCCCCACAAAGTGTAGATGAGATCATGAAGATCGTGGAAGAATCAAGAGTGCCACCACCAGTTCCACGTTCACATAGCGGGTACGGGTGGGGAGATGATGACGAGGATGATGATGATGATGACAAAGAAGATGAAGGACTAAAATATAAATGTGTTATCAAAGTATAAATGTGTATGAACTAAAATACCCTCGACTACATAACAAAAATCAGACATTGACTTTGGCATTAGTGGTCAAGGGACTTGTTTAGTATTAAAAACCCATGTTTTGGACCTCCGGTGATGAAAATGCCTAGGTTTGGTTCAACGTGATGCGTGTGTACAAGATTATGGACGAATGGTGTATTTTACTCTAAAAAATATTTTCACTAAATGATGTGTCATTATAACTATTACATCTAGTGGGCAATTAAAAAAAGAGAGGTAATGTTCAAAGTTAAATCTATCATGTCACATCATTTTGTGAAAACGTTCTTGCAAAATTTACGTAAATGTAACATCTTTCCATAAAATCATATTCATATTTTCAATACCAATTTTCTCCTGTTTTTTTTGATCTTCTGGAACTTTGGATTATATATCTACATTTATATATAAAATGCTTCGTATTTTCAATATTAATTTTCTCAAAAGTTTTATCTTCTTAAACTTTGAAGTATATATCTACATTTATTTGTAAAATGCTATTTTTTTTTCATGTTGCAGCCCCAAAAAATGAGATATAAGTAACCAATAATGATCGACTATTATTCTCTTTACTTGAAGTTGAAGAGACAGCCCACCATAATCTTTTATGGTCAACTATACTCGCATTGCTATCTCTTAAGTCTAAAACACACTCTGCCCCTTCATAGTTGATAGTTCATACTAAATATCTCATTTATGCCTATATTTTGTTGTATTCGAGATTGTTCATATGCAATATTTACAGGAATTTTGTATTTATTTGTTTTTTGTCAATTTTATTTGTATAAACAAAGAATACTATCATCATCTTTCGTAAATTTTTGTAAAGATGTTGATATTTGCTATTAGTAATAATTTATTTTCAAAATACAAGTTATACATATGCAAGTTGAAAACCATTTGTTTTTACTTTTTCCTCCGAGCAGATACTAGCATAACAAACAAGGGAGTTTCTTATACACTGCACAAGTCAATATAGTCTTTTTTTTATTAATAGAATTTTTTTTGAACTAATATTAATAGAATAGAAATATCCAAAGATATATAGAAACACATTCATATCACCACCACCTACCTCATTCTTTTTGACTAATGACTACCAGTCCACCCACTAGCTACTCTTTCAGATCTCCTTCATTTTGTAACCCAAATTTCGCCCTCTTTTACTTCACTTTTTGATAAAGATAGAAACATGATGTTTTCATCTGACGAATTTGATCACTTAAAAATCCCCCTTGAAAATATCCTGATAGCCACCAACAACTTTGCTGACGGAAATGTCATCTGCACAGGTGAACTTGAAAAACGTTACAAGGGACAGCTCTTGTGGTCCGGTGAGTTGATTGATATCCGTGCTCGGATGTTTAATAAAGACTTGGAGTATGGAGAACTGCTGTTTTGGACGGAGATTTCGATGCTTTCTAGTCTCAAGCACAAAAATGTGGTTTCTCTTGTTGGGTTTTGTGATTAAAATGATGAGAAGATCATCATTACCAGGCGTGAGACCAAGGGAAGTCTCAGCCAGTATCTAAGTGACTCGGTGATATTGACATGGGTGCGAAGATTGGAGATATGTGTCGGTATTGCGCACGCATTGAGCTACATTCATTATGATGGGTCTCCAAGTTATCTGGTTTTGAATGTTCCATGAAGATTGAAGCATCTAAAAGGCACCATTCTTTTCATACTAATGAATATTGGAATGTGGAAGGGTATGGAGACCCAACATATATTGAGACTAAAAGTGTGAATCACAAGTCAGATATCTACTCCTTTGGGATAGTTTTGTTTGAATTACTGTGTGGTAGGAAATCAGTTATTGACAGCCAAGATAATAAGTATTTGGGTCCACCGGCCATTTTCCATTATAAAAAGAAAATACTAGATGAGATGATTGATCCAGTTCTATGGAACCAAATGGATCCGCAATCATTCAAAGTTTTCGCAAAGACAGCATATGACTGCTTGAATGATGAAAGATCTCGACGCCCGGATATAAGTGAGGTCGTCACAAGACTTGATAACGCGTTGAAACTTCAAAAGGAACGTCAAACTGTTGTAAGACGGTTTTTCTCTGTCATCTTTCTTTTATAAATAATCTGTATTTATTTAGGGCTTTTGCATATATATCCTTCCGAAAATGCAAAATTGCATATATATCCAAAGCATGCATAAAAACCATTATACAATGTGCATAAAAAACTTGTAAAAAGGATATATATGCAATTATACACTTTGGGAGGGATATATATGCATTTTTGCCTTATTTTTTTTTAATAATATTAATATTAACACCATTAAAATTATTTACTTATTACTGTATTTATTTGATATTAAAGGTACATTCAATAGTTGCGGACAATGTTGAAGATACATCATCCAATCATGACAAGGTAGTTATTAATGTTGTTGCAAGTAGGGGTCTTAATTAGGTTGGGTTGGTCGGATTTGGGTCAATTCGGGTCGGGTCAAAGTCGAGTTAAGGCTACAAATAATACTCAAACCCAGCCTTATTTGAATTCGGGTTAGTTGGGTTTGGGTCAATCTGGGTCGGGTCTATTCGGGTTTCGGTCGACCCGAATGTGAGTAAAACGGTAAAAAAATTGCCTATATGTACTAATTTAATTAGACTATTTATAAAAATTATATTAATAAAAATGAAAAATCCTTATTCAAGTCAATCAGGTCTACTCGAAACCGAGTTGGTCAAACATTTCAACCCAATACCCGACCCTATTTAGTATTTGGGTTACTCGGTTTGACCCGAATAAAATTTTTTACCCAAGTAACCCGACCCGAATAAGCTTAACTGGTGTCGGGTCGGCTTTTTTTACACCCAGTTCTCACCGAAATTTTAGAAAAGTGAACTCCATATTTGCACAATTACACGTGTCATTTTTTTGACACTTTGTAATGTTGTCTTGTTTGGTACATATAGGGATCATTGACCTCCATATCTAAACACGTTATGTCCCATGTCAGCAAAGAGACAAAGTCTTTCCTCAAAGATCTTTCTCACTTAAAACTCGGCCTTCAAGATATAGAATCAGCAACCAACAATTTTGCGGTTGAGAACAAGATCAAAAAATTTAAGCTTGGAACAATTTACAAAGGCCGTCTCTTACATTCTAAACAATTCATCGATATTATCGTAAAGTGGTTCTATAACGAATATGTAAAAGATGAGAGCAAAAAGTTTTGGACGGAAGTTTCAATGCTTTCTAGTCTCAAACATAAGAATCTAGTGTCTCTTATCGGGTTTTATGAAGATGTGACCGATAAGATTATCGTATACAAGAAGGAGGCCAACCGAAGTCTCAAAACATATCTTAGTGACCAGAACCTCACATGGATGCAAAGGTTAAAGATATGCGTTGGTGTTGCGAAGACATTGAGTTACATCCATTATGATCCTGGACGAGATTTTAGTGTCATACACTGCACCATCATGAGCTCGAGTATTTTACTAGATGACAAATGGGAACCCAAGTTATCTGGTTTTGAACTTTCGTTGAAAAATACAGTAGCTCGAAGGCACCGTCTGATTCTTACTCGTGATATTGTTAAGAATGTATACACAGACCCAAAATATGAAAAGACTGGTGGTGTGACCCACAAGTCAGACGTGTATTCATTCGGTGTTGTGTTATTCGAAGTCTTGTGTGGACGGAGTGCAGTTCTTCCAGATGAAGAGTTGGGAGAGGGGTTATTAAGTCAACTGGCCAACTCTCATTTGGATGGTATGATTGATGAGCATTTACGAAATCAGATGGACCAAGAAGCATTAAAAATCTTCTCAGAAACAGCATATTGCTGCATAAAAAAGGAAAGAGCAGATCGTCCATACATAAGTCAGGTTGTCAAAGGACTTGAGAAAGCGTTGAAACTTCAATCAATGTATGAATATCCGGTAAGAAAATCAACCTTCTTATCAGCTTTATATGATAATAACTGTTATAATTATCTACTAATCTCCTATTCTTCTGCAAATATTATTTTAGGAACTTCCAAGGAGTGCAGTTGACAGTGCATCATCCAATCACCTGAGGGTAATTTACTTCTTTATAGTTTTAGTTCGAAGCTGGTCATCCTAATTAATAAACAAAAAAGAAAGTTACATGAATGGTCTATGTGGTTAGGGGCTTTTTACACATTACATTTGATCCCTATTACATAATCCTGGCATTCTAAAATGATAAACGACCTTGAACAAATTTATTGATAGGGACAGAAATCAAAACACCATCTATAAATTTATTGAGAAGACCAGACCAACTCCATACCACACGATCAACACCCAAAAACCAGAAATCAAAATACCATCTGCACCAACTACCATGGACCTGCACACTAGTGACGAATCACAAATCATTTGGAAGCATAAAAGAGTAACTGATATAGAAGCTAACGGAATCCAGTGGCTGAGAATAAAGTGTTGTTGTGTAACTTTTTTCTATTAACATCACAATTAGTACAGTTGTGAATCTTTTTTCATTTAATTATTTTATTTAAGTACGTTGTTGTATTTTGAATGTCCACAATGTTGCAGTTGAAGAACTTGGAACACTTGAAGATTGGACTTAACGATGTTGAGATGGCAACAGAGAAGTTTGCCGACAAATATTGCATTGGGTCAGGCGGATATGGTAAGGTATACAAGGCACAACTCGAACATTTTGATAGCAGTATATCTTCGTCGATAGACGGGGTGAATAAATGTGATCTTCCCAAGAAATGTAGCACGGTAGCCATAAAACGGATTCACAATCGAGAAGGAGAACAAGGGTTCATTGCAGAAATTGAGATTCTGACTAGCTGTAAACATGAGAATATAATCTCTCTTCTTGGCTTTTGTGATGAAGATCCTGATCACATGATCCTTGTCTATGAGCTTGCTTCTAACGGGAGTCTTGAGGATTATATGGGAAACAGTGAAAAAATGACTAATCTTACTTGGATGCAACGCTTGAAAATATGTCTTGGTATCTCACATGGCTTGAATTACATTCACACCAACACAGATCAAGACAAACAAAAGATAATACACCGTGACATCAAGAGCGCAAATATTCTATTGGGCAAAAATTGGGAGGCGAGGATTGCTGATTTTGGGCTCTCCAAAATCCACCCAGCAGATCAAGAGGCCAGCACTCTTAATACCAATATGATTGCAGGTACAGATATGTATTTTGATCCAGAATATCAAAAGTCGGGAAGATTAAATAAAAAATCAGACATTTACTCTTTTGGAGTAGTGTTACTTGAGATCTTGACCGGGAGGTTGGCCCATGATCGTATTTTCACTGACGTCAATGAGAAGGGGATTGTACCCATTGCAAAAGATCATTTTGAGAAGGGAACGCTAATGGAAATTGTTGATCATAAAATCAAGGAAGAAACCAATGAATGTGTCTTTTCTCTAAGTAAAGGACCCAATAAAGAGTCTTTGGACAAACTTTCAAAAATCGCTTTTCGATGTCTAGCAGAAACTCAAGCTGAACGTCCATCAATAGATGTTGTCATCAACGAACTCAAAAAAGCGTTAAACTTTCAGGTAAGTAATGGGTTTAAAATATAACTTTATAATTTCCTCATTTATTCTTCATCGTAGTATATATGTGACTTTTCCTACATTATACTTTAAATAAGTTTCAGATGCCAAATTGTTCAATTATATTTTACTTATCAAATCAACTGATTGTCCGATGATTCGCAGGAGAACCACAAGGACAACCTCAAACTTTCACTTCAAGACATAAAGTTGGCCACAAAAACTTTCAATCAAGCCAATCTCATTGGACATGGAGATTTTGGGAATGTGTACAAGGGTCACACTCATGGGCATAACTTCATTGCTGCAAAGCGGTTGGGTAGGAAATCTGCTGAAGGAGAAGCTGAATTTATGACAGAGCTTGAAATCCTTATGGAGTATAAACATGAAAATGTAATTGGTCTTGTAGGCTACTGTGATGAAGAGGATGAGAAAATAATTGTTTATGATTATGCATCTAGAGGAAGTCTTGATAAGTACTTGAGCGATGATAGTCTTACGTGGGTGATGCGGCTTAAAATATGCATCGATATTGCAATCGGGTTGGAGTTTCTTCATGGAACTGTTTCAAGTCCAGAAATGGTAATTCATAGGGACATCAGCAGCAGTAACGTTCTACTGTTTGCTGATTGGAAAGCAAAAATTAGTGATTTTGGGCTTTCCTTAGTATGTCCAACAAATCAGGATGTAGACTATGCCATCGACAATGTAACAGGCACAATTGGCTATCGTGACCCACTATACTCGAAAACAGGCTTCTTAACCAAAGAGTCTGATATATTCTCATTGGGTGCGGTCTTATTTGACATATTGTGTGGGAAACTATCATCTGTAAAACTAGATGACGAGTATCTCTATTTACCCTTTTTGGCTAAACAACACTATCATTTAGAAAAACTTGATGAGTTAGTGTTCGAGGGTATCAAAGAACAGATTGTGCCAGTGTCATATATTATCATTACAAGGATTGCCCTTAAATGCTTACATCACAAGAGAGAAAGACGACCAACAGCTGATGAAGTGGTCATAGAACTCAAAAAAGCATTGGAATTCCAGGTATGTTTCTATATTTTGAAAAAATTGACTAACTTTTGGTTTATACTATATATCTAAACTATGGCCTTTAACTGTTTTATAAATTGTAAGAAAGTAACTCTATGAAACATGAGTTTATTAATTGATTAATGTATATACAGGAGGATTATGAGAAATGGGAGCCCAAATTGCCCACAGACTATAAAGAAATAATCCAGATGTCAAAGTGCCCAGAAATCTATTATACCAAAAAGAAAGAGGAACTTTACAACACATTTTGTAATGGAATCCTCCTTCAACAGGACAAAGTGGTAACCACCTCATTTTCATATTGGGTGTTTCCCATTTCTATGTATCTTCTCCTTATTGAGAGATAATACAAAATCACACATTGATTCTGATTTGTATTTCGGTTGTATAACAGTTGTTGTCATTCGTTGGTAATGGAGAAAGAAATGAAATGGTTTCAACCACATTGTTTTCCTACACAAACAGCTGTTCACATGAGTGGAAATCTCTTCCAGAATCAAGGTTATTCTCTCTACCTCTTCGCCTTTGTTAGTTTTAAGTGATAAGAAAACATATGCATTATTGGTAGAAGTATGTTATACTTTTTAATGTTAAAGTATATAAGGTATTCTCTTTACCGTTTATCACAATGAGCGACTGCACTTACACACAAAAATATATGAATCCTTTTGACTCTATTCTGCTAGATCTGTTAATCCTTTGTGCTAATCAACAAAGGAATAGTGCTTCATCTTAAGCTCTTTTACACTTCAGACCTCATCTCATAAGGTTAATAGCAAGATTAGTCCTGCATACATACATATCAACAATGAGAACTGATGTTGTACATGACAAAATAGATTTTAATACTCAATATATGATTGGGAACTATAATTTTATAAACCTTTTTAATAAGGTAGTTGAGGTTTTGCTCCTATTTTGGGTCCTCTGTTCTCATGACTGTGCATTATAAATTTTGCTAGCATCTTGATAGTTTTTTTTATAAGAGTTAATTGCATTTTTGGTCCCTGTGGTATGGTCAAATTGCAGATTTGGTCCCTAAAACTTTAAAAGTGCACCAGAGGTCCCCATTTTCAAGTTTTCGTTGCATGTTTGGTCCCTGGGTCCACACAGACTAAGGGTATTTTAGTCATTGATGTTGTCTTTTTCTTTTTCTATTTTCTTTTTAGTTTTCTTACATAAATAGTCCCTGTGTTGGAAGGGTTTTACATATTTAGTCCATACACATTTTTTTTTTTAAATTTGCAAATCTTCATCCTATGGTTTTGACCCGTTACGGGTTTGGTCCCTTAACCACTATTTCTGTTAGTTTGACCGTCAAGTGAATGTTTTTGTCCGTTTTTTTACGTTTTCATTCATTTTTTTACGTTTTCGTCCGCTTTTATACGTTTTCGTCCGTTTTTTTACGTTTTTATACGTTTCGTCCGTTTTTTACGTTTTTGTCTATTTTATACGTTTTCGTCCATTTTTTTATGTTTTCATCCGTTTTTATACGTTTTTGTCCCTTTTTTTACACTTTTGACCCCTTTTTTTACGTTTTCGTATGTTTTTCTATATTTTCGTCCGTTTTTATCCGTTTTTAACATATTTTATGTGTTTTTGTTTGTTTTTATACGTTTTCATCTGGTTTTGTACGATTTTGTCCGGTTTTCTCACATTTTTATTCGTCTTTATCCGTTTTTATACGTTTTCTTCCGTTTTAATAACGTTTTATGCGTTTTTGTCTGTTTTTATATGTTTTCTTCCGGTTTTGATCTAATGGCTAATATAAGTTAACCAATTTTTTTAAAAAGTTCCAAAAAATTTCCAAAAATTTTTTGAAAAAAAAAATTTTGAAATATTTTTTTGAAAAAAATTTTTCGAATAATTATTTTTTCGAAAATTTTTTTTTGAAATTTTTTTCGAAAAAAATTTCGGAAAAAAAAATTCAAAAAAAAAAAATTTCAAAAAAAATATATATTCAAAAAAAATATATATTCAAAAAATTTCAAAAATTTTATTTTTTAAAAAATATTCAAAAAAAAAATTTTCAAAAAATATTCAAAATTTTCAAAAAAAAAAAAATTTCGAAAAAAAAAATTCGAAAAATTTTTTTTCGAAAAAAAAAATATTCAAAAAATTTTCCGAATAAAATTTTCAAAATTTTTTTTTAAAATTTTTTTGAAAATTTTCGATTTTTTTTGAAAATTACACTGTTGGTCCATTTATGTAATATTAATAGTTAAATAAATATTAATAATTAAATAAATAATAAAAAAAAATCGGACTAAATCTATAGAACATGGCAAGACACAAGGAACATTTATGTAAGAAACTCAAAAGATGGACTGAAAAGAAATTAGGAAATGAAGAAGAAAAGGGTATTTTAGTCATTTGATGTTGATCAGGGACTAAACATGCAACGAAAACTTGAAAATGGGGACCTCTGGTGCACTTTCAAAGTTTTAGGGACCAAATATGCAATTTGGCCATACCACAGGGACCAAAAATGCAATTAACTCTTTTTATAATATTCTTACCTTTATTTAAATAGAGATTTGTCTGGTACACAAATTCTAATAAAGTATTTAAACTCTTGTTCCAAAAATTACGTAATTCAAAAATAGAAGTGTATGGGAATAAAGGCTATGACTGATTAAGACTTGGATATTTATTAATATGTGCAGGTTTGAGAAAGTAGTGGAGATATTAGAGATTTCCGACTTGAACTTCGAAGTCAAGACAAGAGCTCAATTTTTATCTCCAGATCTTGTCTATGGGATCTATTTAGTCTTCAAATTTTGTGATTCAAGAAACTGTTCAAGAAAACCTATGTATGTTAACCTAAAGTATAGAAAGGGACAAGAAAGTCTACATGCATATTTCGCAACATGGAGAGATGAGCAGTGGATGATGATTGAGTTGCACCGTTTCTTGAATCAGAATGAAGATGTCATTTTTGAGTTTCTACTTGAGAGCTTTTCATCGTACTATAGTGGAGATGTTGCAGTTTATGTTGAAGGCATTGAATTCCGAGCCATTGACAAGGTAAGTTTGAAAATATTTCCTGGTTCCATCCTCAATTGTCTAGTACATTGTATAAAGGGATAGATGCATGGGGGGAAAATCATGTTCTAAGTTGCACATATACATAACACTATTTGTATACAGGTGAAACATGAAGAAATTATCAAAAAGTTGATGAATGTCCAACAAGTCCAAAATTCCAACACTTATGTGGATCGGGCGGTAGGATTTATAACTACCTTCCAAAATAAATTAAAGATACAAAAAGGAAATGACGAGCTGTACTGGTTGGATGAAGTAAATGGAAAGAAACTTCTTATGGTTTCAGCAGAGGCATCGTTATACAAATTTTCGGATGCAAATAATTTTACTTCAATATCATCAGCCCAGTCAAGGTTTGCTTTTTTGAAATAACTTTTGTTACATATCCCTTTGAACATTTACTATATGTGCTTACCCAAATATTTGAAAGTTCTTATAAAGCATTTGATCATTTAAGATTAGAAAAGTCACTTCTTGGATTCGGTTTTATCTGTCTTGGAATTTTACTTTGTGGTTTTTATGATGATGTACATATTGTTCATGCAGATTTCAAAAGGTGATTGAGCTTTTACCACAACAGATATTAAAAATCAGATGCACGATCAAAAGTCAAATGTTGTCACCAGATACAGAATACATGTGCTACATTGTGTTCAAGCTTTCAAAAAAATGCCAAGGGCTGCATTGTCCAGTTAAAGTACGAGATGTACTCCACCAAGAAAACAATGAGGCTGAATTTATTTATTTTATAACCCCAAGCATATTGAATATACATGAGATTGATCGGGTTCCAAAACAAAGGGAAGATGGATGGATGGAGATTCAACTGTGGAAATTTAACTCAACTCATGAATTCAAGGATGACTCTCTTTCAATTGATATGAAGTTTACAAGTCTTGAAGGAATTATGTCTGGCCTCATTGTATGTGGACTCGAGTTTCGGCCAACGTAAGAAAATTTTCCCCACTATTAAAATTCATTATTATGTTGAGTATCAGCAAAAGGATCTTATTTTATGTGTATTAAAATATGCTCATAGCATGCTATATCATTCTAAACATGGTTATGATTTTACACGGACTAATTGTGTGGTTATCTAATTTTTTAGTGTTAAAGTGAAGCTTGCTGGACTTCAGCTTATTTCTGAATTCTTCAAAGACTGAAAGTGACAAGTTGAGGAAGTCTAGATGGCTGCTGAATCATTTTTTAATATGTTCCAAGTATATATACATCGTATATATGTGTGTGTTTGTTTTGTCTTAAGTACGATTGTTCCAAGTCTTTTGTATAAAAAATGGTCACAAATTAGATACGATCTTATTTGGTGTGATTATGTTCAAATAATGGTTTTATAGTCATTATTTTCACAATGTGACACCTGAATAATTATAAACTAACTTTGTACGTGTGGTAGGTTTATGATCTCTGTCCCGAAGTTTTGTTGTATTATATTGAAAGATGAATTGCATATATACCCACTAAAACTTTAAAATTTGCATATTTCTCTATAATACAAGTTTTTAATGCATGATGTACGTACAATACAACTTAAGCATGTTTTTGTTATATATGCAAATATGCAAGTTTTAGTGCGTGTATATGCAATTGTCCCTATATTGAAAATGTGGTTAAAATATTTGGATTGGTTTATGTACTTAAAAATTGAGCAGGATGAATATTAAATTGATACGGTTGGTATGGTGAATATTTGCAACTTGGTTTTGCTTTGTTCCTATTGTTTCGACCAAAAGAAATGTTCTTTGTTCGGTTGTTTTGTTTTGCACGCTTCCATCTCAGTTCGTGAATATAGAGTAGTTAAAGTTTGATCCCTTTGGATACGAAGACTATGGTCTAGGAAATATGTTTTTGGGTTTCACTTAGATTTTATCCCAATGTGATTATTGGGGTTATAATGATGGGTATGTTTTGCTCAATAGGCTGGTGCAGGGCTGGAGCTGCGGTTATGGCTTGGGCTTGGGCTTTTATTATAAGCCGAAAACTAAAGCCTATATTTTTATAAAGTTGTTTGACGAATTAGTTGGAGCTGAAGCTTATTAATGTAAATTAACATAAAAATACATCAAATTAAATTTATATATATTTACAGCTTTTACATGATAATTCATTATATTCTAAAGGTATTTAAGTAATTTAACTAGCCATAAGTATAGCTCTATTTTATGGGCTTGGGTTTATGGAGGCTTAAGACTTATTTTATAAGCCATAAGCCTCCATAAGCTTGTGTGACAAACGAGACTTATTTTATTAGCCGGCTTATTTTAAAAGCCCAAGCCTCAATAAGACTCCCATAAGCCCTCGCCAAACATAGCCATATGTTGGTATTGGTATTGGTCACTTGAATGCTACTAATAACGTTTCACACAACTAAACTTTGAAGGTAAGTAGGTAACTAAGCTTATAAATATGTGGTGTTTGTCTAAGCTTATAGTGTAGGCTTAAGCTTATCTCCACAAAATCCATGTGTGTCACGAGACCCTCAAGACCCAACCTGGTTTCGTCAACGAAGCTTATACTAACAACCTCTTAAAATCCTATCCAAACACGCTTAATTTATCTAAACAAGCTACTAAGCAAACAAGATAAGGTAAACATAAACAATTAAACAATTTAATAAACTCATTAAAGAAACTTTTTAATCTATAGTCATTTATTTACAACACGTGACTAAACTTATAGTAGTATTTAAATTTGACCTAGGTCCTTAAACGTACTTACCAATATTAAATGAAGTGACCTAAACAATGGGGTGTTTCAAAAAAGTCACATTTCTTAAAAAAAATAAAAATAAATAAATAAATAAAATCTTTTATGGTGATTGTTTCAAAAAGTCGCATTTCTTAGAAACATGTGTTGTAAACTTGTAATGGTGTCATCCACCACCCGCGCGCAGTAGGCACTCTCCATGCCCCATAATGGGTGTACATTATCGCGCACGTTGAAGAGAATTATGTGTTGGTAGAAGGGCACTTTTTTTAGTGTGTGGGAGGTATTGGTGGGATATGTTTGTATTAAGCAAATTTTTTTCATGTGTTTGGTTAGGTGGTCACAACTATGGCTGTTCGCTAATGTGCTGAAAAAACTAATGTAACATTGAGGTGAAGATGATGGAAAGTTGACTATTACACCCGCCCAGCCCATGAGAAAGTGCAGAGATTTTGCATCATAGTTTTGTGCAACTTGTGAGACTAATATGAGTTCACAACTTCACATGTTTAAAATGGTACGAAACTTAATTTGTTCAATCACGTGATCAAATGAAAAACACAGGTAACCGTAATGGTTGACCGAGTGACTTTTTATATTGATTCATGAAACAAATGTTTTATTTGCGTTTAAGCGACTAAATGACCGGTCACATGACCAATCACACGATAAACTGGGTTTCAAGTTTACACAAAACTGTGATATAAAATCCTTGACCCTTTTAATATATAGACTGGAAACAATATCTGCCAGGTCTTGATGCTTTTTATAAAGCCCAATTCATTTCAATGTAACTGTAACAACAATACAAAATCCTGCCAAAGCGATGTATGTGCGAGGTAGAACATTGTAGAAAGACTGCTTCCGGACATGCATTTACTATTATGACATTTTACTATAGTCCATCAACATTCTCAAATCGTATCGATTTTTTCACAACATCATCATACATATACTCACAAGAGTTTTACTATCATGACAGCAAAACCTACAAAGTCACAGTTTATCCAGATAAATATGACGCCGTTCGTTATCTAGGATTTATGAGTACTTCATTTATAATAATAAATTTAAGTATCACAAAAATGAGAATACAATGGCTGTCAAATAAAAAATTCCTTGTTATGTCTGAACAAAAATACTAATGATACCAATAACAAATGATGGAGAAACAAGAACTATAATCAACTCCTCTCGAGCCTCCGGCTTCTGTATTTACAAAGTAACAAAAACTTCAACTTTACGTAATTTTATATGAATTTTGATCCAAAGTCAAAGTCTGCGGCAGTAGAAATTTTGACCCATTTACTTAGAAGTTGGGCTGATTTAGGTAATATCATATCTCCAATGGGTCAAATGGCTAAAGTTTAATAATAGTTTGATTAGATGCAAGTCACCCAAAGTGTGTCAAAATCCTATATCATTTATAATTAAATTATTATGTTAAGGCTAATGATCAGATAAAAGCGGGTTTTTGTGTGAGAAGAGAACCAATGATTTAAAAGGAAAAAAAAATCAAAAAGTTCCACAACAGAGGAAGGTTGACTCATTACTTAACCCACACCTATCTCGGACAGACACTCTAGAAGCATTGTATCTATTTTCAGAATAACTGAAATATATTATTTTTTTAACTCCATACTCGAGCAAAAGTGGTAATAACATCAAATTCCTCAAATTTAAACGAGTTGCAGAACAGAATTGGTCAATTTGAGACAAGAGAAGACATGAAGAACAACTTGACACAGAATATTGATCATGTCTAACAAAAAATAACTATATATATGGTAATCTGATGATGATTATACATAAAAGATGCGAACAATATGATAGATACAACAATAAGAATACGAGCATGTGACTGTCAAATCTTTTCGCTTTTTCATAACTTCATATGATTGGAAAAGGTATCAATGGCAATAACATTTCCAACTATTTTGTCTAGTTTATTGTTCCAGGGTACCCATAAACTCAAAATTCAAAATAAACGAAGATAGGATAGAAAAAGATACATACCTACGGCAGCTCCCAAGACAATTAAAATTTTCCATAATCTCCCTAAATAATTCCTTAGGTGCTGCAAATGAAAAGTAGGTGAAACTCATAAGAGAAGGGAGACGGTTAGATTTTAGGCATGATAGAGAGGCATGAAAAGTAGCATTATATGCAATTTAAATCTTACCGGGTAACCCTGTAAACATCTCATATTGTTCATAAGTATGTCCTATAAACATCTCCACCCCTGTAACAACTATGGCTCCACACTCTCCAGCTTCCCGAAGTAATCTCGTAATTTTTGGTGTGTACGCAGCATCAAATACCAATGCATACGACTTTAAAGCTTCCTGCCATAATAAAAATAGAAAAACTGATCTAAGTGCATACCATTATTACTAAAACATATGACCAGAAAAAGGTTGATAGCCGTACCTTAGAAATAGGAGTAACGTCTATTTTTGGCTGCATACCAATTGATGTAGTGTTTGCAAGTATCATGCCACCTTCTGGACTGAAGTGCTCAAATCGGCAACGGCAAGAGATATAGCCTCTCCACCAATTATGTCAGCAAGTTCTCTAGCACGATCTGTGCGGTATCAGTAAGAGAAAACTTTAGTTGGTGTATTAACTATGCATGTGAGAGGTAATGTGAACTATAATCAATTTTTGATTTTTGCAACTGATCATATGGTTACTCTGACTAGAAGTAGCTATAATCAATTTTTGATGTTTTGATAAACCAATCGAATCCAAACACCCTCTAAATATGACGAGAACGAGAACAACCATACAGTTAATTTTCTCCCATACTGAACTGATAAGAATGCAATAAAACTAGTATAACGAGAATGATGCACCCGCGCGTTGCGGCGGGTTTTTTGCGTTTAATTTTTATGCTAAACATATAAAATAGGATCGGTTTTGCAAAATGTGACACATTTCGGGGGTACTTCGCCGTAAGAAAGTAGGCTTGGTTACATCATGGCTGCTGCTGTTTACAGCCTAAGAGGCAGACGCAAGGGCTTGGCAACTTATATGTGAACCACACAAACATCGTAGGACACAAAATTGTAACACACTTTTCATTGTAAAAAGACATGTAATTGACAAAGTTGACTAAGTAACATGTTATCATATAACCTGTTCATGTAATTTGACATTTCAATATGTACTTGGGTTTCCCCTTTTTTTGTGAAACTTGATTTGATTTCACATGCTCTTGACTTCATCAGGAATGTCAAATCAGCAGGAAACATTACATTCTTGAGATGGACTTTGAAATCATCAAATCGATACAGTTACAAAACCTTTAAGATCGAAGCTAAGACTTTCTTGTTTGATACAATGTGTTTGCCTGTTTCATTCAATCATCAAATCGATAAACATTCACAAAAACTTTAGATCGAAGTTACTACATCCACCCAAAAATGTAACAACCTATGCAAAAACACCTATATCACCAACCAAAATGTAAGTTAAACACTTCTAAAAAAAACATGGAAGTACCTGTAATACATGAGTCCACAACATTCGATTCCTTAATAAAACCTGCACAAAACATTAACATCATAAAGGATGCAACTTGTTAATGTAAACTTACATCAAATCAGCAGATAGTGACATACCGAACCGGAGTGACACCCGTGAAGACTACTGTGCACGCTTTGCCGGAAACCACACACACACAATGGCGCCCACTTTTTTTAGAACTGGTATTCTTTTTTCGGCTGGATGGATTGTATCAAACAATTTGCATACATATAATACCGACGCATTTCAAGAATTCAGTATAATCAAAAATGAGTTCTATATAATTGAGTTTTCGAACTTCTGGAAGGCTAAGATTAATTAAGAAAATGACGATCAATTATGCAAATGTTACAATTCTTCTTAGAAGCATATATTGACCATATGCACTTGCTTTGCGGGGCACATTACTCTATATGGGTGTGTTTTGGGTTGCTTATTTTCAGGTGCCTTTTTTCTTTAAATAAAAGCAAACCAACAATTTTCAACCTATAGGAGTTAAAAAGTGACTTTAAAAGTATTCCATGCGTACCGTTTTGTCCAGAATAGGGCATAACCATCAGACCACAAACCGAAATGATGAGGATCCTTGCAGTCTCTTTATGGTCGATTCTGTATGCCGAAGATAACCACCAAACGTGCAGCACCTTTGACCATCTTTCGTGACCTACCCTGCAAACACCGTATGTACCTTCTGTAAAAAACAAAAGAGATAAAGAAAATCAAGCTTTTGCAGGGACAGTCTTCATCTGTAAACCTCACTATTCACTATCGTTGTTAATATCCTTTTGCTCAATTTCACTGTTAATAATGGTCACGTGTATCAACAAACCTGTATTCAAATAGAAAGCAACCATGTATCATAGAAGGTACCGAAAATGCACATCTGATATCTATGGGGCTGTTTGGGTCAAGCTTATTCAACCGTCTCATGAGCTAATCTTAATCTAAAAAAGTTGATGACCATATGGCTCATCCAATTCCATTAGCTCAACTTGATATTTGATAAGATCATAGGCGCAAAAGCTCAAGCAGTTGTAGCTCAAGATGCTCAAAACAGTCTAAGATTCAAGAAAAAATAATAATAAACATTTTGACTGACTAATATGCATTTCACCTGTTAATTTCCGGATAAATTGCTTCACATCACATTAGCGTCCTTATTACCTAAAATCAGCAAGTGCGTAAAATCTTCTGAGCAACATAACAAAGGTAGAATTTATATCAAGGGAAAGAAAGTACCTTGTGACCATTGAGGAACATCGGCATGAATTATGTAATAACCTTTTGGGAAAAAAATGAAAGCAACTGTAAGTGACATGTTGAGATGCACATTGTAATCAAGTTCAATATCATTCTTTTTAGTGGGATAAGCCATTAATTTTTTTAATAACTCCATTTTCCAAACGTATGTTCAGTTTTGCAAACATAATCCCGGACACACCTAATTGTGGTGCAACAAATGATTAGGCTCAGATATGTATATAGTGGTCAAGTGACTGAAATGTCCGAATTCCGCAACGGCTGCAAATAGACCCGGTTGCACGGCATACATATATGCTATGGCATCCGGTCATTGCCTTGCCAAGTTACAGTCGGATCTTGAGCGACACATTTAATGTCGCTCAGTTCACAACGATCATCACAGCCTATCCGGAAAACATTATTGGGATTAGTATGCATTCCAAACCCACTATCGCCTGATACGTGTGAACAATCGACTAAAGAGGATTAATACGCCATGGTTGCAACCATAATAAGTTGCCATACCAAGATGCGAATAATCTCAGCTTTATCGAATGTACTCAGACTTATGACAGCCTACTACAACCTTTATCACCATGAATTGCATCTCATAAACATAAATTATAATCTTTTTTAATCGATGTCAGAAACGACGTCGTATGCTACAGTGAAGACCCGATTTCAACCCGGGAGAATGTGAGTGGGGCTACAACTTGGCAGATGAGTCTATATTTTGGCCAAAAAACGGACAAACATGATACATCCCCCATGGCTGCAACTATAATAAGTTGCCTAGCCAAGGCGTAGACAATCTCAGCTCCAATCAAACAGGCCCAAACTTGCCACAACAACCTCTTGCAAACAACGACATCATCATTATCCTCTAAGAAACCAAAAGAAAATGGAATCATATTTAAGTCAAGCAAGCCAATAAACCCATTACTATTATGTATAACTGAGGCTCAGAAGATTAAGGATCGAAAAAGAGGATCCACCCGCCATGGCTGCAACCTTACCAGGTTACCCTGCCAAGGTGCGAGCAATCTCAGCTTTAATCGAACCCATTGAGACTCGTCACAGCCAATTGTTATACTACTATACATAATACTATAAGACGTTCAAAAACAGCAAGTGTGGCATCAAATAGACAACTGTAATGATGAAGGTCGGATATATTAGGAATCTAAGAAAGAAAATACATGTGTATTGGCTGCAACCTTAAAAAGGTTGCCTCGCCAACATGTACACAATCCCAGGTTTATCAAAGCCTATCAAATAATCCAAATAGATCGAACCTCTACAGGTGCAATCGAGCAAGCTACTAATATAATCAAATTCTAACCGAAACAGGAATATAAAATTGGTCATACGGTCAACATTATTGATAACTACTTGCCTGTGTATGACCCATCATTTGAATGTGTATTGAAACGACCCGTTATCTTTTGTCCATCCGCATCTACAATAAGAGGGCAAGATTGAGGCGGTGATGATGTAATCCGGGTTTTTGATTCTTCGTGAAGTTTCTGGGCAAGGGCAAGATTGGTGGTATTCTTCGTGAAGTTTCTGGGGTTTGTGATTTTTAGGTTTATAGTATGAATATTAAGAGGGCAAGATTGAGGCGGTGTGTAAGGCGGTTTCTGTTTACCCGAAACGAAAAACGACGTCGTTTCACAATTGTCGTTTTACCCTTTAACTTTGGCACTAAATTGTCGTTTCATCCGTTTTTTCCAAAGCCCAAAACGACGTCATTTCCTACAAGGATTAAAAAAGATAATAATGTTTTATTTGCAATCAAGTAGGAGCACTAGGAATTGTAATGTGAACAGTAGTTGAATCTAACCGTAAGTCCTATTTGCTATCACAATTCTTGCACCCTTCGCTTTTGCTCCATAAGCAAGAGCTTTTCAGCATCGCCAGCACCAATAACCACAAATAGTTTACCAGCCAAGGGTGATCCTGTTGCACCATTTTGATCACCTGAACCTGCAGACAGTTGCAGCAATTTGTGCTTTAAGTGAATCTCAAATGGGTCGAACCGGCAATGAGTAACATGTGAAATCATATGAAACTTTTATAAGTGAACAAAAGGCACTGGTTTGACCCAACCACCCATATTATCACTTCTTTTAGGAAGTATAGAAAAAAACCTCATAGACTTTCCTCGATAGCAGAAATAGCACCTACATAGTCTGTATTACACCTATATAATGTCCCATCATTTGGTCTCCTGATGGCATAATTGACCGCTCCTATCGACTTTAACATACATTAAACGCCATACTTTTATCATTGTCTGCATAGTGTTTGATGGTAAAACTTTCTATAAAAATACCTTTGCAATTGGATCAACCTCATCACAACATTGAAGTAAAGATTCTTTGTTAGGAATGGTACAACTGCAAACAATAATGATACTACATTTTACTCATTTGAATAGGTAGAAATAAGGGTTTTTTTCCTTAATATAATGGTTTAGAAAAACATGTGATATTAAATAAAAAGCTTTAGAAACGTAGTTTAGGTTTGTAAGCTTTAAGTTTATAAAATAGGTTGAGTCGTATATTTACTACTAGTAGATAACTCGTGCTCGATATATTCAACACGGAAGGACTGTTGGGCTGAGCAAATCTAACGGACTCTAATATAACTAGAGTGGGCTGTCAAGAAGAGATGGGCTTCGGCCCATCTTCAAATATCAAATGGACCCTCATTCGTGAGGTGGGCTATGGCCCAAATGGTAATTACCAAAGGCATCCAAATGAGAAAGCGGGATAGTAACATTTGCAATTACTTTGACAACCAAGGCACAAGGGATATGATACTTAAACTTGTATCACTTTGACATTCAAAAGCAATAAGGACCTGGTACCTAGTTGGACACCATAACAGTTTTGAAAACGAGGTGTAACTCGCGAGTCGAAGACTCTCATCAAAGGCCAAAAGAACAATGCCAAGTATTACAAACCAAACAAAGTGTCGTGAGTCATTGAGACACTAACTCATACCTCGCGAGTCTAACCACGAACCTAGTTTCGACCCTAGAACCTAACGAATATACAACAACATTTTGACCACAAGATGAGCTAATTGTTAATCAAGGACTCGAACCAAAAACGACCAACAATTCTTTCCAGAACTAATCCTATACCGCAAGACTAGCAACAAGTGAAACTGAACAAGCAAATAAGCTGCGACTATGCAGTTTTTACGCGTGGTTACGCGGAAAATCGAAAGAGGCTACTATATCAAAACTATGGATTAAATACGTTACAGCGTCGATTCATACTTGGTCACGCCTCAAACACAAATCATATTGAGCAAATTCTAATCCTAAACCAATAGTCACATAACAAATTAAACACTTCCATAGCCTTATCAGTTTTTATTCACTCAACCACACAAGCCTCTAATTATACCTCGAATTTTCAGGAACATATATGTATACACAATCGATCAGAAAGAAAATAAAATAGGGAACGTCTTCAACCCTCTTTAGATGAGTCGATTGTGGTGCCATCTTGGTGGAAGAAAGGCAACTATCAAAACACTCTTGTGACTTCTTGTGTGGAAGAGAGAAACTGGAGAAAGGGACGCATGAAGCTTCTTGGTTGACCAAGGTAGATGGTGATGGGTGATGGTGTATGTTGGTTATCATCAAAGGGGATGGTGGGTGTTTTTAGATGAAGAAGGGCGTTGTAAATTTTACAGAAGAAGAAGAAGAAATGGTTTGGGGAGCGGCGTGTATTTTAGATAGGGTAGGATTAGGGATAGGTTTTATTTATTAGTTATACTAGAAGGGTACCCGCGCAATGCGGCGGCGGGTACCCGAGGACTATTTTGTAGTGAACAAATGTTTTTCATTTTTACGTCTAATTCAAGTAAGTTTCTCTCTTTTCAACTCCGCTTCTTCCCGACTACTAAAGAAAACTCATAAAAATATATCATAATGGATGTTGAATTAAAGAGCACAAAATTTTAAAAAATATGGTGAAATTAGATCATAAAAAAATTAAACGGATTAAAATATATTTAAATTTAAAAATAAAAGGTGATTAATTAGTTAGGAAGTGACATGTGTCACCCCATTATTCGAGCTCTTTATTTTAGTTTGTTAGAGTTCCTCCCTTTTTTGTTATTTTTTAGTTAGAGAAGTGACACATGTCACTCAATGATTGGAGCTCCTTATCTTATTTTTTTTAATTTTTCCATAATAAGCAAGTAAAAAAGTCTGAATTTTTAAGCCTTCTAATTTTAGAAGGCCTAAATGCATTATAAAGTAGTATAGATTATTAGATAAGAAGTGGAAGAAGTGGAAAAGTACACAAAAAGTACTTACTGACCCACAAAAAATACATTTTTTATAAGTACATGTGTCCTTTTTTGTAGGGCCCTGAGTACTTTTTATGTACTTTTCACCTTCTTATCTTGTGCCCCTAAGGCACAAGATAGAAAAACCATTATTATTATTATTATTATTATTATTATTATTATTATTACTCGTATTTTGTGTACCTCGTGTTCCGCTGTATTAAATTATAAACGCAGCATCCCCGACTTGGTAAAAATATAAGAATTGTATTTCTGGACACGTTTTCGTAAAACTGATATTATACTTAAGCCATAACTGGTGTGATGTCGGCACGCGTGTGGTGACATTTTTCAGAAAACCACCGTAACCTCTTGTGTTTAAATTACAATCTTCCGTAAATACCGGAAAATAAATATTTCACGTTTTCCTAACAGAATGAAATAGTGACGTCTTTAAATAATAGACCGAGAAATTGCCAGTTGTCACAAACATGATCATAAAATGCCACATTCTACCTAAAATCCCCATTGCCTAATTTACATCACCATTACCATGGAAATCCTCGATATCAACTTCTATTTCATCAATATCATTTAGATCATCAATTATGTAATCATTGTCTTCCTCCTCTTCACTATGTTCACTCCCTTCACTGGCTTCACTATCTTGAATATTTTCATCATCCGCTACAGTTTGTCCTTATCAACTATACCTTCAGCCTGAGTACCCATTTCTAATGTTTTCTCAACCTCACTTACCTTAGCAACTACCTACGTATCATCTAAATCTAATAAAGGATCTAACTCTGATCAAAGTCTGGGTTGTCCAAAGCGAGTAAAAAGCATCTGCAAACTTCAGTTGGCACATAAGTTTGACCCACTTCATTAGCCACACTACTTTCACCAACAACAATTACACTAGTTTGACCCACTTCCTTATCAGTCTATTCAAACCTTAATTGTTTAACAACTCATCTTATATCAACTGGTGCATCATCTTCTAATTCAACAATGGTACACTTCTTTATTGGTGAAGGCTTATAAGTGTCCAATGTAGTTTGTTCATGTTCCGTGTACACATTGATCAACTTATGACCTAACAGACATATCTAGTAAGATCATGAACATCTTGGTCATTACCTAAGCTTTAAGCCCATTGTCTAAGGGTGTGTTTGTTTGATTAAGATGTTTCGCATCTGAATCTGACTACCACATCTTACTAGTAAGAGGTGGCTATAATGTCTAAATCTGAAGGAAAAAGTGTTGTTTGTTTTTTTATAATTGTCTGAATGGTTTTAATTTTCCCTTTTTTAAGTATATATTAAACTATTGCAAATACGATTAATAAGTAGATAATGTAAACTTGAAACAAAACATTTTTATCATAGATTTAACACAATTATAGATCATTAAATAAATTATCTTAATACATATCCAAAATTTAATATAATAAAAACTATTACATAAATTGTCTTAAAATAAAACATAAGCTTAACGCAATGAAACAACAATTAAGTAACTTAACCAATACCAAATAATTTAAAATCTAGCTTTGCATAATTTGAAGATAAATGGTTTGAAGGGTTTTGAATATGAATGAGTTGAAGGGGTGTTAATAAGAGGTAGTAAGATCTTTTCGCCACCTCTTACCGAGTTAGACATATTAGCTCTTACCATGTCTGACTGATGATGAAAAAACAAACAAGTAAAACGTGTGCCCACCTCTTACTGGTAAGAGTAAGAGGGCTAGTAAGTCTTTTTTTTTTTAAAAAAAACAAACACACCCTAAATCAAGATCAGGTATCATATATTGGTGGTACATTATTTTATCCCCTCTATACAATCTGTCATTCAACTCAATCACAGAAAACAAATCGGTGTCTACATTATCAATATAACTTTCTATACCATTTATGCAATTCTTTCTTGGTGGGTTAGTAAACATCCCTCCATGATGAATCTTGATAGAAAACATGTTAGGATGGTAAAAAAGGCCCAAAAAGCACATTGTTAAGTAGGGGTTGTTTTCACATATAATTATCACAATAAAATAACATCAAAAATGAGATAAAACACCAATACTGACGTTTAAGACAAAATCGGTATCTTACCATAAACAGAATTCTAATCCACCTTTGTTTTATTTTGAACCAATTCACGTAAATTCCAGACTGATAACACAATTGCAATCGGATTATAAATATGGGATTTTGATGATTAAAGATGAAGATGAAAGGTTTATTGTGTGTGAGAAGAGAGTGAGAGGGAAAAATTAGAAATGCACCGGGATGATATGTGAAAAAGATGGGTCTTAATGCTCTCAGTCCAATGGTGAAAGAAAAAATTTGCCCTCACGTATGAGGCACGTGGGGCTTCTTAATAGCCAAATTAACGGGCGTTTGAAAAAAAGGACCAGGGGTGTTATTCTTTGCAACGTTTAGCACTGTCCAAGCAACTTTAAACTTTCAGGGATGATAGATGAAACTTTTGACAAACCACAGGGACTATCCATCTAATTAACTCGTTTTTTTATTAAAGAAAAAAGTCACATTTCTTGAATATTTAAAAAAAAAGTCGACGATTTTATACTATAGTTTTGTGTAACGTACAAGCCTCAATTTAAGTTCAACAAGTGTAAAAGAAACTTTTACGAGAGCCGTTTTACAAGGTCCTACGACTGAATGACTAAAAAGACACATGCACGGTGGTTACATGATCGCGTGATTTTTTGTGTTGTTTTAGATATGAAACGTCTATTTTATTAGGTTTACATAGTTGTACGACTGGTCACATGAAAAATTGGGTCTCGTAGGTTGCATAAAAGTATGGTATAAAATTATTGATATTTTTAAAGAATGTAAACCTTATTATTAAGAAAAACATACACTTTTGATAAATTCTTTCTATAAATTAAACTATTTGGTTGAGTCAAGCCAGGAGATGCTTTATGGGCTTCATACGTGTGACTAATTTGATGTGTAGTGGTGGTGGCACGCGCGACTTTACATCTCACGCTTGACTAACAGTGCCCCCTACAACCAGCCTTAGTACTACTTGTCAATGCTTTATGCTTTCTATAAAGCCCGATTTAAATATAATAATCGTAATAATTACTAGTACTATAAATTTAATTAATGTTGATCTTTGAGAAAGATTGCATACAAAAACATATGTATTTACTATTGAAAGATTAAACTACAGTGCATCTATATCAGAAATTGTTGACAACATCAGTTTGCATGTCACAAGAATTTATTATTAGCAGAAAAACTTAAAAGTAAAAAATCATCCAAATAAATATGACAACATATGTTTTCTAAGATTCATGAGTACTTCATGCGCGTAGCATTTATAAAATAAATTTAATTTTAGTATCACAAAAATGAGAATGCAATCGCTGTCAAATATAAAAAGGTCCGAACAAAAATACTAATGATACAATAACAAATGATGGAGAAACAAGAACTATAATAACCTCCTTCGTGCTTCCTGTGTGTACCATTTTGCACAACACATGTTACTCTCGAGCCTCCTGCTTCTGTATACAAAGTAACTAAAATTTCAGCTTTACGTAATCTTATAGAAATTATGATCCAAAGTCAAAGTCTGCAGCAGTAGAAATTTTGACCCATTTACTTAGACGCTGTGCTGATTTGGGTAATATCCTATCTACAATGGGTCAAATGGGTAAAGTTTGATAATTTGATTGGATGCAAGTCACCCAAAGCTTAACTTGTGACACTCAAATCTTTTCGTTTTTTCATAACTTCATATGATTGGAAAAGGTATCAATGGCAATAACATTTCCAACTATTTTGCCTAGTTTCACACTACCCACAAAACTTAAAATCAGAGATAAAGATGGGATAGAAAAAGATAAATACCTGCGGCAGTTCCCGAGACAATTAAGATTTTTCCATAATCTCCCTAAATAATTCCTTTGGTGCTGCAAATGAAAAGTAGGATAAACTCATAAGAAAAAAAGAGACGATAAGATTTTAGGCATGATGGAGTGGCATGAAAACCTTACCAGGTAACCCTGTAAATCTATCATATTGTTCATAAGCCTCATCTCCACCCCAGTAACAATTATGGCTCCACATTCTCCATTTTTCGAAGTAATCTCGTAATTTTTGGTGTGTGTACAGCATCCAATACCACTGCATACGAATTTAAAGCTTCCTTCCATAAAAATTAGAAAAATTGATCTAACTGCATACCAATAATACCATTATCACTAAAACATATGACCAAAGAAAGGTAGACAGTCGTACCTTAGAAATAGGAGTGTCGTCAATATTTGGTTGCATACCAATTGGTGTTTGCAAGTATCATGCCTCCTTCTGGATTGTAAGTGCTCAAATCGGCAAGAGATATATAGCCTCTACACCAATTATGTCAGCAAGTTCTCTAGCACGATCTGTGCAGTATCAGTAAGAGAAAACTTTAGTTGCAATCAAGTACGAGTACTAGGAATGGTAATATGAACGCTAGTAGAATCTAACCGTAGGTACAAGGCCGTCCCATGAATTTTGAGGGCCCTGTGCAATTTTGAAAATATAGGCCCCTTGAACAACACGGATGAATCAAATATATAGAAAAACTGTTATATAAAAAAACTAAACATACAACAATTACAATATTTACGACAAAAACTACAATTTGCAATCTCGTCAAAGCGAGATATGAGTACAGTATAAGATAAGTATCTGAAAACATAAACCCAATCGTGTATAACATATCTATATTTATCACATTAATACTTGGGCTACATAATTTTTCTTTAGAGAATGTATGAAAAAAGTTCTTATAGGAAACTGATAGAATAATTTTAGCAAATTTCTTAAATTTGGGCTAAAACTGTAGATTTTGTAAACTTATTTATACTTATCTAAAAGACCAGGATAAAAATGTGAAAGGCTATAAACTTTAGGGTTCAAAATGAATATTACCTAATATTATCATCTTCCTCAACGTATGGGGTCTCTGTAACTCTGCTTTCTTGTTTTTTTTAAATTGCTTATACTAATCTCTGTTACAATTATATAACATGTCTTAAACCTAAAAATACATTGTCATCAAATTTACGTTAAACATTGTAGTAATCAACCCTGCATTTTGTAACATCGGAGGCCCCAAAAATCCTGGGGCCTTGTGCGGTTGTGCACTATGCACACCCTCATATCCGGCCATGCGTAGGTACGATTGGCTATCACAATCCTTGCACCCTTCGCTTTTGCTCCATAAGCAAGAGCTTTTCCAGCACCACCAGCACCAATAACTACAAATAGTCTACCAGCCAAGGGTGATCCTGTTGCACCATTTTGAACACCTGAACCTGTAAACTAGGGGTGTCCAAAAAAACCGAGGAACCAAAAGAACCAAAGAACCGTACCGGTACCGACCGGGAACGGGACCGTATATTAGAACCATGGTACGGTTCGTGGTTCCTAAAATTCTAAAATTTCGGTTCTCGGGACGGTTCGGGTCGGAACCGTCCGGTTCCGGTACTTTCCCGAAAGAACCGACTTTTATGAAAATATGTAATTTTATAGGATTTGTTTGGGACATTGTGTGCATGCAAGTATTTGGCCTTTTAAGGAAAAAAAAAAAAAAAAAAAAAAAAAAACTACCTAAATCTAAATACCCATAAACCTTAATCTTTAATCCATTGATTCCATTCAAAGATTCAACCATCATTTATCAACATGAAAGTAAGTTTTTTCTAAACTAGAATATCGAGTATGCGTATAGCCGCATATTGAAAAATTATATGTTGCTCACTAACAACTAACAAGAAGTTGTAGTTAACCGTTGGTATTTATTTTTTCATTAAATGTAATGATAAAAGTCTAGAAACAATTAACGATTATGGCGTCACTGCATGATATTGTCACCATGTAAGTTATTGCAAGCTAGTTACCATGATTGATTTATAATATTCTCAATGAGTTTGCAATTATTTTTGTGGATAATGAGTTTGCTATTACCGGATATATGTTTTTTTGTAAGTCAAGCTGTGGAATATTATTAAGGCTGTCAACTTCTTTCGAAGTAATACGAACCGAGTACCATAATTTCACATCCATCAAAACATATTTTTTTAACACTTCGGTACTCATGGGAATTACCGAAAAATCCCGTACCGGAACCGAACCGAAAAACTTGGGACGGTTCTTGGTTCCACTTTTTTCTTATTTTCGGTTCTCGGTTCTTTCGGTTCCGGTTCCGGTTCGGGACGGTTCCAGTACTGTGACACACGGTAAATTTTCACCAAAATTTAACTGATAATTAGTAATTCATTTTTACTAAGCCAAATTTATTAAGCATGCATAAGCTTTGCCTGAGCGTTTGAGTAGTTAACTCGCATACATTAGGTAACTGCATCACTTTTTCATTCATATCATTTTATGAATATTTTATTTTGTCTTATGATTTAAATTGTAAGACGAGAGGTTATCTCGTTTTCTCCAGTGACCGACACTGCACGCGTACCGACACCATGATAAGGACTCGCTAAAACAATTAACAAATGTCCGCGACTTGGAATATTACAAAGATAAAATATTTCAGACACGTAACAATAAAATACTACGTTATAAAAATTGTCAAACAATGATACCTTGGTCACAATATGGCTTCGCGGGACACAAAATACTTAAACACATTATCACTTAAACAATGACTTTATAAGACTCCAGTGCAAACATACATAACTATAATGTAAATGCATACATCTCATACAATAATTATTCCACATACAAAATACTTACACAAAATAATCATAAGTATACAATACACCTACCTTACTTACATTTACTTACATTACCATTTTAGACTTTTATTATTAAAACACTTATTATACATTTACAAGAAGTGAATTTATAAAAATTAGACACAACCTCCTTGTTTTACTCTTCCACTCACGACAAAACCAAAGACCAAAAGAAAAAGCAAAAGATATCAAGATCCATCTTCAACCTCTAGCTTGTACTCCCATCCTAGGCCGAATCTTGCTAAAAGAAGATAAACCAACACCTTCATCCAACATATTCGTCTCTCTCATGCTCAAATCCATGAAAAACTTTGCTTCCCAAATCTCCATAGATGCGCCACTATTTTCGAAGGGATTCAAGGAGGATCAAAGCAAATCACAAGAGAGAAGTAAAATCCTTTCACCACTATATCTCTTATGTCCAAAGATTCGTGGGTCTTGGAAGTAAGCCATTTTTGGCTTCAAACAAAACTTCAAGATGAAAAGAGGTGGTCAAAGACTCCCCTCTTAACCTCTTCTTAAGCAACTTGAGAGACCAAAGACACCCACAAATCAAAACTCAAACACACCACAAGAGAGTAATATTCTCAAGGTTACCAAGAAGTTGTTGGGTTTGCTCGGAATCGGTATACGGGTTTGATTTGTGTGGGGGTCCCTCGACTTGGCTTTCATCAACATATTCACATCTCATTCTTGATAAGGTTCATGGTCTTTCCCTTCCTCATGATTTCGTTGTAATGCAAACATTGATAATGAAGTGTTAATTTGTGGTGTCTCGTTTTTATTTAAGTTTGTAAGTATAGAATGTACAACTTTGCAATATGAGTATAAACTTGTCACTTTGAAACTTGATTTAGTCATCCTATTGTTAAAACGATTTCTGTCGAGATAAATGAGCCAAGGAAATGAGAGTTAAGTCTTATAGGAACTTAGTAATTTGACTATGTAACTAGGTACTTTGATGTTATAATACTTGCGTTTTGATAAACAAACTATGGAAACTTAGTCTTAAGTGGTCATTTGTGAAAAAGGGTCCGTTGGTTTTCTGTCGAGACAAGGACAAGAACAAGATAAATGAGTCAAGCTTTTACAAGTCTACTAGTAAAACCATGTCGAGACTCACATTTTCCTATCGACATTCATGTCATTTAAAAGTATGTCGAACTTAATTTTTAACTTTGCTTGGACATGAGAAACATGCTAGTCTTTCATTGTCTTGTGACTCAAATCTTAGAGGTGAACCATGTGTCAAAACCTCTATGTACGCCTAGGGAGAAACCCGAGTCGAGAGTGTTCATGTGTTAAAATGTATTTCGAGAATCTATACTTGTCTTGTCCGTAAGAGCAAAATGGTTGACGATTAGAACCAAGTCGAGTAGTACTCTACTAACAAGAGGTGCCTTCACCCTTTTGCTCTCATGTCCTAGTTAATGATGATAACCAAATCTCGTTCGAGTCAAGTCTCATACTTGTCATCTTCCCTTGTTAGCTCATCTTTAATAAGTACTTAGTAGTCATCGAAAATGATATGCTTGAGACTATGAAAACGAGTCGACAACTACATCTTGGTAGTACCATGGTGATGAATCGTATTCACTAGTCTAGAGACTCGACATCATAAGTTAGAGCATGAACAAACTAAGTACACTTCGAGTCATGTGACTTATGTTAAACTCCTATAACTAAATTGAGAATACTTTTGGCAACAACAACTTGGGAATGAGTAATATTTCAAACTATTGGTTAACTAACTGTAATGATACATGTTGGTCAAGCCTTGTTTTCTTCTTTTTTTTCCATTCGTGTAAGTCACAAATGGGCCACAGCCCAAGTCATAAACTTGGTCTCATTGAAAGAGTTATTAGCTAGTTTGGGCCCAAACCCAAACTGGGTACCCAACTGCTACCAACGCTGGGCCACAGCCCACGAAGCTTCGAGTGTCCAGTTGAGTAAAATGAGCTAACTCACGAGGTAAAGATCTAAACGTAAGACAATTGTTCAACGACGAATAAGTCTATACACGCATACACGAAATATATCACATAAGTTATATTTAAGCTTACGCGAATTACCAAGTAAACAAGTGCAAAAACTATTTTTCCTACATATATATATAAGACAACAAAGGTTTTAAAAACTTGACACACTATAACAATGATTAACGACAATGGGTAGACATATATATATACATGTCAAGTAAAGATCTCTAGTCGAGAACTATATATATATTAAAAACAAACTTTGACAAATAAAACAAGGACTACTATATCATTTTGGTCAACCTATAAACTTGAGAGTTTCCAAAATTAACTCAAGTATTTTCTAAATACAATTAGAAAATAAATAAACTAATATTGGTTTTGACAATACCATTTTGTGTCAACTTAAATAAGTATATATACATTTATATACTTACTAATGGAACATTTTAATTATTTGTTTTAAATCATACTTTGGATTTTAAAACCATACTAATGTCAATATGAAAAGAGTATATATACATTCATATACTTACTAATAAAACCTCTAAAATTATTCTACAAACTAAAGGTTGAATTTAAAACCATAAAATAAGAATAATACTAGTTGCACCATTTTAAGTAAAGAATACTTAAAACGATGAATTAAATATTTCCCTCCTTATCTAGGTTGCGTGTCGGTGCCGCTCCACAACCATCACTAATCCCACATTTGGATTTGCACTTTTGCTAAGGTGAGTTTCATAGCCCCACTTTTACTTGATAAATTGTTTTATACATTTTGGGGTGAGAAATATGCAAAACATTTTATGGACCAAAACTATTACATGATTACTATTACGTGGTTTAGCCTAAGCCCTTATGTCCCTAGAGAATGCCCTTTCTCATGAACCGTCAATTCCCCATTGGGAAACGCGAATGTTATAAATAGATCTATTGAGGGTGACTCCTCCGTTCGGTTGGCCATGCTTAGGCCAAGGCGAAATGTACACCATGTCGGAATCAAGTGTTGATGGACAAAACACTTGCTATGGGCCCCTATATTGTATGACATCTTTTAGCATACAGAAACTGTCGTAGTATCGGTTGCATGAACTTAGAGCTAACGTAATAGACATTCATACATATATCATTATATTCGTTGTAATGATTATATGCCTTTGCTTATGGTCCAAGCTTACTATTTTAACTTAAACCTATGAACTCACCAGCTTTTAGCTGACCTTTTAGCATATTTTCTCAGGTGTTTAAGATTTGTTTATGAAGGCAAGGCAAGAAGCGGATGTATGGTCGTAGTAGTATTAAAGAAGTGTTTTTACACCAAAATGATGTTTTTACATTGGGACCACTTTATCTAATGGGATGTACCCATTTATTTAAACTATGTTGTAAGACAGCGTTTTAAAACTATTTTATGAAATCAAACGGAGTATGTATTCCGTTCTTTATTACTTGTGTTATGATTTACCCATTCCGTAACGCTCCCGAATAACACGTATGCTTCCGCTAAACAAATTTGGGGGTGTTACAGATTGGCATCAGAGCCTAGGTTATAGAGAACTAGGTACATATAAACCCTAAACTATAACTACTTTTCACCAAAAACATCATACTACGACCGCCGATTGCCGCTTGCCTTACTTGCCATTTTATTTAAAGTTCACTTAATAGGATTACATGTTTTATTTCCTATTTACTTATGCACTATTTCATATCCATCATGAGCATATTTTTCCACATACTTACACATATGCACCGTCTTGTCACAGACTATGCCTTCCCCAGCCTTTCCTCACGATGTTCAGGAGGACATCCTATTAGCTCACTCACCGACCATCCGCCAGCTTGCACACTCAGCCACTGATCCATACGTACAGGCCACACTAGCAGTCCAGCCAGCTATTGCACCTACTCCACTTATACCTACCCTCACCACCACTCCATCAGCCCTGTTGACGCGCAGGCAAAAGCCCCGTATGATTGTGAGAGTGCCTGGATATCGAGAGCGGTATTCATATGTGCCTGCACTAGCTTCTCGGATGACCCGCGCTGCTTACATGGGTCCTTCTACTACTTCAGAGTCACCGACACCATCACCCACTGAGTCACCACCTCATCAGAGACTCAGGAGATCTACTGATTCCTACTCAGAGGAAGACCCGGAAGAAGATCCGGAAGAGGATCCTGAGGAGGAATTACCAGAGCCCATACCGACTGAGAGTGTCCCTGACTATGTTAGCATAGCAGCAGATGTGAGTACACAGGGTCTGGAGATTGTCCAGAGTATACAGGAGTTAGGACAGAGCTCCAGGATGGCTCAGAGATTGGGCGAGGACATGGATATTGATGCACCATTTGGATTAGGGCAGAGAGCCGCTTTTCTCCACAGTCAGGAGGAGAGTAGTGAGATTGATTGGAGGGATATTGATTGCCTGATCAGTTCAGTACCACTTATCACTAGTCCGAGCTATAGTCCGTCATCACCTTCGTTTGTACCATCTGCAGCAGACATGGAGCGCCTTGAGCGCACCACTAGACAGCTTGAGACCATTGAGGAAGCTGCACCAGTTGAGGCACAGACCGAGCCAGACTTGTCAGGATCTCCAGAAGGTGATCTGACCCTCACTGAGAGGATATTTATTCAGTTGGACTCTCATGAGACATTGCTAGGAGTCCATTCTGATCAGCTAGAGAGGATCGATCCAACACGCTTGCAAGCTTGCGAGCAGCATGTTGAGGGTTTAGACCGAGTTACTGATGTGTTGTTTGAGAGCATGGGACTCGAGAGACACGAGAGGATGCGACTGGGTTTTAGGGTTGAGACTCAGGTTGAGGACGTCAGAGAGTTGGACAACAGGGTACGAGCTTTGGGTAGAGGTCAGACTCAGATACACGGACGACTAGAGGAGCTAGAGAGCGTCCAGTGGATTGCTAGAGATACTGTCAGAGAGGGATGGCAGAGGACTACTGGTTTAGAATCTATGTTCGCATCACAGATGAGGCGTATCGAGAGGTTGGAGGATACACAACGAGAGCTGATTGCTACCATAGAGCGATTACGTACCGATCATCCTTAGATTCCATTGCATGATTGTATTACACTAAACTGAGCTATAACAGTTAGTGTTAGTCATTATCATCGTATTTCAGTTGTATTTTCCATTGTATTTCCTTTGTATTCCGTTGTATTTCGGTTGTACTCCAGCTAGTATCTCGTCATGTATCGTAGGAACCTTGTAACCGAAATTCTATCTATGACAAACTTATTTTCCTACCCAATTGTCTTTACGTTTATAGATTGCACATATGATCTATCTACGATAACCACACTATTACGTGGCACTTACCTTGTTTCAAAGGTTCTATATCTCATCACCCTTCTTACTGCAGAAATGCCGCCAAAACGAAGATCAAAACGTACCAACCCTGGTGGAGCCTCCAATGCTCCAATCCTAGCGAGAGTCAATCGCAACCAAGCTGCAAATGCTACTATTCCAAACAGAGTCACACCCGATCAGACTGCTGAAGCCACTACTCCTGCTAGGGCTACTCCAATCCAACCTATCATGAATCAAGCCATGATCGACCAACTAGTCAATGAGCGGGTAAACGCCGCTTTAGCTGCAGCAAATCACTCGTCTACTAATGCTGGAACTTCAAGACCATCCACTCACAACCGCACTTGTACTTATCAAGACTTTCGTAAAACCATGACTAGAAGCTTTAGTGGAACCGAAGGAGCTGTCGGTTTGACTAGATGGATCGAAAAGCTCGAGACTGTGTTCCGAATCTGCAATTGTGAAGAAGATTCTAAGGTTAAGTATGCATCATTCACCTTCACGGATGCTGCTTTGACCTGGTGGAACAATTTTCTGAAATCCGCTAGTATCGATGTTGCCTATGCCATGCCATGGGAAAACTTCAAGGAAATGGTACTTCGAAAGTACTGTCCTCGTAATGAGATCAAGAAGCTCGAACATGAGTTTTGGAACCTCAAGGTTCAAGGCACCAATATGGCTGCTTATAATCAGCGATTTCAAGAGCTAGCCTTATTGTGTCCTGAAATGGTTCCCACTGAGACCCGATTGTTGGAGAGATACATCGGGGGATTGCCTCAACCTATCAAGGGCAATGTAACCACTTCTAAGGCTATTGATCTTCATGAAACCATCGAAGTAGCCAACAAACTCATGGACCAAGTAATTGAGGACTCCATGGACAAAGTGGTTGACAATAAGAGGAAATGGGATGACCATTCTCAAGGTTACAACAACTATGAATATCGTGGTAACAACAATAGGAACAACCGCAACAATCAAAACAAGAGGCAAAATGTTGCTAGAGCTTATGCAGTGAATGTCGGGGAAAGAAAACCGTACTCAGGGACTGCACCATTGTGTAATCGATGCACACTGCATCACAAGGGGCAGTGTACCGTCAAGTGCCGTAATTGTCAGAAAATCGGACACTTAACCAGGAACTGCAGATCCAAATCATTGGCGACGGTTCAAACAGCTCCAGCTCAGGACCCAAAAGCTAATATAACTTGCTTTGGTTGTGGTGAAAAAGGGCATTATAAGAATGAATGCCGAAAGACCAGAAACCAAGGCCGTGAAGGAAATCAAGGAAACCGAGGGAATCCAGGAAGCCATGGGAATGGCAGGATTTAGGGAAATGTTGGACAAACGAGTAATCAGGGAAATGGAGAAGGAGCTCGTGGGAGAGTCTATGCTGTAACCAAAGTGGAAGCTCAGGAAGACCCGAATGTTGTGACGGGTACGTTCCTTATAAATAACCGTTATGCATCCATATTGTTTGATACGGGAGCCGATAGGAGTTTTGTTTCTAATACATTTAGTCCACTACTCGATATTGCCCCAACCGCATTAGGAATGCATACAACGTGGAACTAGCTAACGGTAACATAGAAAGGGTAGATACCATCATAAGAGGCTGCACCCTTAACCTGTTAAACCACCCATTCAATATCGATTTGATACCAGTAGCATTGGGTAGTTTCGATGTCATTGTCGGAATGGATTGGTTAGCAAAATATCATGCTGCCATCATTTGCGACGAGAAACTCGTTCGAATACCCTATGGAGATGAAGTCCTAACAATAGAAGGAGACAGAAGTGACAGAAGAAACGCTTCAAGATTGCATGTCATTTCCTGTACCAAGATGTTAAGGTGTATCGAGGAAGGATGTCATGTCTTCCTAGCACAAGTCACCGGAAAGGACGAAGACGAAGGGGAAGAAAAACGTCTGGAGGACGTGCCGATAGTAAAAGAATTCCCAGAAGTCTTTCCCGAAGACTTGCCAGGACTTCCGCCGACCCGACAGGTTGAATTTCAGATCGATTTAGTGCCTGGTGCCGCACCAGTGGCAAGAGCACCTTATCGATTAGCTCCAACGGAACTTCAGGAGTTATCAAACCAGTTGTCGGAACTTGCGGAAAAAGGGTTCATCAGACCAAGCTCATCACCATGGGGAGCACCAGTCCTATTCGTCAAGAAGAAAGACGGAACCTTCAGGATGTGCATCGACTATCGTGAGTTGAATAAACTAACCATTAAGAACCGCTATCCACTACCGAGAATCGATGACTTATTCGATCAACTGCAAGGATCAAGTGTTTATTCAAAAATCGACTTAAGATCTGGATACCATCAACTAAGAGTTCGAGAAGAAGATATTCCCAAAACCGCCTTCAGAACTCGTTATGGACATTACGAGTTCCAAGTCATGCCTTTTGGGTTAACCAACGCACCAGCTGTGTTCATGGACCTCATGAACCGAGTGTGTAAACCCTACTTGGATAAATTTGTGATCGTATTCATTGACGATATCCTAATTTATTCCAAGAGTGTGAAAGAACACGAAGAGCATCTTAGATTGATCTTGGAATTGTTGAAGAAGGAAGAACTGTATGCGAAATTCTCGAAGTGTGAGTTTTGGATACCTACCGTGCAATTCTTAGGTCATGTAATCGACAGTCAGGGCATACATGTAGATCCCGCTAAGATCGAGTCAATAAAGGATTGGGCGACACCCACAACTCCTACTGAAATACGCCAATTCTTAGGACTTGCTGGGTACTACAGAAGATTTATTGAAGGTTTCTCAAAGATTGCCAAATCTCTAACCAAGCTAACCCAGAAAAACGCTAAGTTTGACTGGGGAGAAAAGGAAGAAGAAGCTTTTCAACTCCTTAAAGAGAAGTTGTGTAGTGCACCTGTTCTGGCCTTACCTGAAGGTAGTGAAGACTTTGTTGCATATTGCAACGCTTCACATAAGGGGCTAGGAGCAGTGTTAATGCAGAGAGAGAAGGTGATAGCATACGCCTCTCGCCAATTGAAGACTCATGAGAAGAACTACACGACACACGATTTGGAGTTAGGAGCAGTTGTGTTCGTACTCAGAATTTGGAGACACTACTTGTATGGCACAAAGTGTGTCATATACACCGACCACAAAAGTCTACAACACATTTTGGATCAGAAAGAACTGAACATGAGACAGCGCCGATGGTTGGAATTACTCAGTGATTATGACTGCGAGATTCGTTACCATCCGGGTAAAGCGAATGTAGTAGCTGATGCTCTCAGTAGGAAAGAGCGACCAAAACCTCTTAGAGTCAGATCATTGGGTATGACAATTAGTTCACCTCTTCCAACCAAGATTCTTGAGGCTCAATTGGAAGCACTCAAGGAAGAAAATCGTCCGAATGAGAACCTTTACGGAATGCCAGAAAGTGAAAATGGATTCGTAAAAAGGTCGGACGGAACTTTGTGTTTCAAAGAGCGAAGTTGGATACCACTCTACGGAGGAATTCGCGACATCATTATGCATGAATCCCACAAGTCTAAATACTCCATCCACCCAGGATCCGACAAAATGTACCTTGATTTGAAGAAATTGTACTGGTGGCCTAACATGAAAGCCGACATTGCAACATATGTCAGCCGGTGTTTAACTTGTTCAAAGGTTAAAGCTGAACATCAGAGACCGTCAGGCCTACTAGTACAGCCCGAAATCCCCGAGTGGAAATGTGAACGCATAACAATGGACTTTATCACTAAGTTACCTAAAACCACTAGAGGCTACGACACTATTTGGGTAATAGTTGACCGTCTCACCAAGTCAGCACATTTCCTACCGATGAAAGAAAGTGACGGAATGGAAAAACTTGCACAATTATACCTGAAAGAAATCATCGCACGCCATGGTGTGCCAATTTCCATCATTCAGACAGAGATAGCCGTTTCACCTCAAACTTCTGGAAATCCCTTCAAGATGCTTTAGGGTCTAACCTCGACATGAGCACCGCTTACCACCCTCAAACTGACGGACAGAGCGAGAGAACAATCCAAACACTAGAGGATATGCTAAGAGCATGTGTGATAGACTTTGGAAATGGCTGGGATAAACACTTGCCATTAGCCGAGTTTTCTTACAATAACAGCTATCACACAAGTATCAAAGCCGCACCATATGAAGCACTCTATGGTCGGAAATGTAGATCACGTGTGTGCTGGGCCGAAGTTGGAGAAAGTCAACTTACTGGTCCGGAGTTAATCCAAGAAACTACCGAGAAAATTGTACAAATCAAAAGCCGACTACAAGCAGCTCGTGACCGCCAAAAGAGCTACGCGGATAAAAGGAGGAAACCACTTGAGTTCCAAGTGGGAGATAAAGTTATGCTCAAAGTTGCGCCATGGAAGGGCGTAATCCGTTTCGGAAAATGTGGAAAGTTAAATCCTCGTTATATTGGACCTTTCAAAATTCTTGCTAGGATCGGACCGGTAGCATACCGCCTTGAATTACCACAAGAACTCAGCTCTGTGCACAACGTGTTTCACGTGTGCAACTTAAAGAAATGTCTTTCCGACGAAACTCTTGCTATTCCTTTGGAAGAAATCCAAGTCGACGAAAGATTGAATTTTGTCGAGGAACCCATTGAAATCATGGATAGAGAAATCAAACGGCTTAAGCAAAGCCGCATCCCGATCGTCAAAGTCCGTTGGAACTCTCAAAGAGGTCCAGAATACACGTGGGAACGCGAAGACCAATTCAAGCGCAAATACCCACACCTTTTCTCTACTTCACCAATTAATCCTAACTGAAAACCGAGGACGGTTTTCTTTTCCAAGATGGGGAGGATGTGACACACGGTAAATTTTCACCAAAATTTAACTGATAATTAGTAATTCATTTTTACTAAGCCAAATTTATTAAGCATGCATAAGCTTTGCCTGAGCGTTTGAGTAGTTAACTTGCATACATTAGGTAACTGCATCACTTTTTCATTCATATCATTTTATGAATATTTTATTTTTTCTTATGATTTAAATTGTAAGACGAGAGGTTATCTCGTTTTCTCCAGTGACCGACACTGCACGCGTACCGACACCATGATAAGGACTCGCTAAAACAATTAACAAATGTCCGCGACTTGGAATATTACAAAGATAAAATATTTCAGACACGTAACAATAAAATACTACGTTATAAAAATTGTCAAACAATGATACCTTGGTCACAATATGGCTTCGCGGGACACAAAATACTTAAACACATTATCACTTAAACAATGACTTTATAAGACTCAAGTGCAAACATACATAACTATAATGTAAATGCATACATCTCATACAATAATTATTCCACATACAAAATACTTACACAAAATAATCATAAGTATACAATACACCTACCTTACTTACATTTACTTACATTACCATTTTAGACTTTTATTATTAAAACACTTATTATACATTTACAAGAAGTGAATTTATAAAAATTAGACACAACCTCCTTGTTTTACTCTTCCACTCACGACAAAACCAAAGACCAAGAGAAAAAGCAAAAGATATCAAGATCCATCTTCAACCTCTAGCTTGTACTCCCATCCTAGGCCGAATCTTGCTAAAAGAAGATAAACCAACACCTTCATCCAACATATTCGTCTCTCTCATGGTCAAATCCATGAAAAACTTTGCTTCCCAAATCTCCATAGATGCGCCACTATTTTCGAAGGGATCCAAGGAGGATCAAAGCAAATCACAAGAGAGAAGTAAAATCCTTTCACCACTATATCTCTTATGTCCAAAGATTCGTGGGTCTTGGAAGTAAGCCATTTTTGGCTTCAAACAAAACTTCAAGATGAAAAGAGGTGGTCAAAGACTCCCCTCTTAACCTCTTCTTAAGCAACTTGAGAGACCAAAGACACCCACAAATCAAAACTCAAACACACCACAAGAGAGTAATATTCTCAAGGTTACCAAGAAGTTGTTGGGTTTGCTCGGAATCGGTATACGGGTTTGATTTGTGTGGGGGTCCCTCGACTTGGCTTTCATCAACATATTCACATCTCATTCTTGATAAGGTTCATGGTCTTTCCCTTCCTCATGATTTCGTTGTAATGCAAACATTGATAATGAAGTGTTAATTTGTGGTGTCTCGTTTTTATTTAAGTTTGTAAGTATAGAATGTACAACTTTGCAATATGAGTATAAACTTGTCACTTTGAAACTTGATTTAGTCATCCTATTGTTAAAACGATTTCTGTCGAGATAAATGAGCCAAGGAAATGAGAGTTAAGTCTTATAGGAACTTAGTAATTTGACTATGTAACTAGGTACTTTGATGTTATAATACTTGCGTTTTGATAAACAAACTATGGAAACTTAGTCTTAAGTGGTCATTTGTGAAAAAGGGTCCGTTGGTTTTCTGTCGAGACAAGGACAAGAACAAGATAAATGAGTCAAGCTTTTACAAGTCTACTAGTAAAACCATGTCGAGACTCACATTTTCCTGTCGACATTCATGTCATTTAAAAGTATGTCGAACTTAATTTTTAACTTTGCTTGGACATGAGAAACATGCTAGTCTTTCATTGTCTTGTGACTCAAATCTTAGAGGTGAACCATGTGTCAAAACCTCTATGTACGCCTAGGGAGAAACCCGAGTCGAGAGTGTTTATGTGTTAAAATGTATTTCGAGAATCTATACTTGTCTTGTCCGTAAGAGCAAAATGGTTGACGATTAGAACCAAGTCGAGTAGTACTCTACTAACAAGAGGTGCCTTCACCCTTTTGCTCTCATGTCCTAGTTAATGATGATAACCAAATCTCGTTCGAGTCAAGTCTCATACTTGTCATCTTCCCTTGTTAGCTCATCTTTAATAAGTACTTAGTAGTCATCGAAAATGATATGCTTGAGACTATGAAAACGAGTCGACAACTACATCTTGGTAGTACCATGGTGATGAATCGTATTCACTAGTCTAGAGACTCGACATCATAAGTTAGAGCATGAACAAACTAAGTACACTTCGAGTCATGTGACTTATGTTAAACTCCTATAACTAAATTGAGAATACTTTTGGCAACAACAACTTGGGAATGAGTAATATTTCAAACTATTGGTTAACTAACTGTAATGATACATGTTGGTCAAGCCTTGTTTTCTTCTTTTTTTTCCATTCGTGTAAGTCACAAATGGGCCACAGCCCAAGTCATAAACTTGGTCTCATTGAAAGAGTTATTAGCTAGTTTGGGCCCAAACCCAAACTGGGTACCCAACTGCTACCAACGCCGGGCCACAGCCCACGAAGCTTCGAGTGTCCAGTTGAGTAAAATGAGCTAACTCACAAGGTAAAGATCTAAACGTAAGACAATTGTTCAACGACGAATAAGTCTATACACGCATACACGAAATATATCACATAAGTTATATTTAAGCTTACGCGAATTACCAAGTAAACAAGTGCAAAAACTATTTTTCCTACATATATATATAAGACAACAAAGGTTTTAAAAACTTGACACACTATAACAATGATTAACGACAATGGGTAGACATATATATATACATGTCAAGTAAAGATCTCTAGTCGAGAACTATATATATATATTAAAAACAAACTTTGACAAATAAAACAAGGACTACTATATCATTTTGGTCAACCTATAAACTTGAGAGTTTCCAAAATTAACTCAAGTATTTTCTAAATACAATTAGAAAATAAATAAACTAATATTGGTTTTGACAATACCATTTTGTGTCAACTTAAATAAGTATATATACATTTATATACTTACTAATGGAACATTTTAATTATTTGTTTTAAATCATACTTTGGATTTTAAAACCATACTAATGTCAATATGAAAAGAGTATATATACATTCATATACTTACTAATAAAACCTCTAAAATTATTCTACAAACTAAAGGTTGAATTTAAAACCATAAAATAAGAATAATACTAGTTGCACCATTTTAAGTAAAGAATACTTAAAACGATGAATTAAATATTTCCCTCCTTATCTAGGTTGCGTGTCGGTGCCGCTCCACAACCATCACTAATCCCACATTTGGATTTGCACTTTTGCTAAGGTGAGTTTCATAGCCCCACTTTTACTTGATAAATTGTTTTATACATTTTGGGGTGAGAAATATGCAAAACATTTTATGGACCAAAACTATTACATGATTACTATTACGTGGTTTAGCCTAAGCCCTTATGTCCCTAGAGAATGCCCTTTCTCATGAACCGTCAATTCCCCATTGGGAAACGCGAATGTTATAAATAGATCTATTGAGGGTGACTCCTCCGTTCGGTTGGCCATGCTTAGGCCAAGGCGAAACGTATACCATGTCGGAATCAAGTGTTGAGGGACAAAACACTTGCTATGGGCCCCTATATTGTATGACATCTTTTAGCATACAGAAACTGTCGTAGTATCAGTTGCATGAACTTAGAGCTAACGTAATAGACATTCATACATATATCATTATATTCGTTGTAATGATTATATGTCTTTGCTTATGGTCCAAGCTTACTATTTTAACTTAAACCTATGAACTCACCAGCTTTTAGCTGACCTTTTAGCATATTTTCTCAGGTGTTTAAGATTTGTTTATGAAGGCAAGGCAAGAAGCGGATGTATGGTCGTAGTAGTATTAAAGAAGTGGTTTTACACAAAAATGATGTTTTTACATTGGGACCACTTTATCTAATGGGATGTACCCATTTATTTAAACTATGTTGTAAGACAGCGTTTTAAAACTATTTTATGAAATCAAACGGAGTATGTATTCCGTTCTTTATTACTTGTGTTATGATTTACCCATTCCGTAACGCTCCCGAATAACACGTATGCTTCCGCTAAACAAATTTGGGGGTGTTACAAGTACCATGGACACCCCTACTGTAAACAGTTGCAACAATTTGTGGTTTAAGAAAATCTCAAATAGGTCAAATTGGTCGAACGGGTTGAAGCCACACGTGAAATATGATATGAAAGTTTTATAACTGGACAAAAGGCACTGTTTTGACCCAACGGCTCATACTATCTTCTAGTAGAAACTAGAAAGTATAGAAAGAAACCTCGTAGACTATCCTCGATGACAGAAATAGCGTCTACATAGCCTTTATTGCAACCATATAACATCCCATCATTTGGAATGTAACATACAATAAATAACAGAATAAATAAAAAGCCGTACATTAATCATTATCTGCATCAGCTTTAGTAGTAAGGCTTTCCATAACAATGTAATTTACCTTTGCAACTGGACCAACCTCATCAATACATTGAAGCAAAGATTCTTTGAGAGGAATGGTAAAACTGCATAAAAAATTGATACGTTTTACTAATCTGAATAAGTAGAAATAAGGGTTTCCCCCCCCCCATAAAATATCAATGTACTTTCACATTTTTGCCCTTTTAGCCATTCTACTTTTTTATAACATTTGACTCATTATAAGATCGCTCTGTAGACTGTTTAGGCATTCGGCAACACAAAAACCGACTGTCAAAAATTATAATAAAATGATAGGTTAAATTTTCCGGTTACCAAATGACCCAAACTGTACACAAAGACTTCCTTTAAAGGCTCGTTTATGAACAAAAAAAAGTAACTCTGCACAAACATGAAATTATGTTGGTTTGATGGAAAAACCCCTAGAAACTGAAACACTAGCTCTAATAAAAATAGATCAAAACACAACCTGAACCCGCGAAATCTGTAGACGAGTAAGTATCAAGAAAATTCTTTACGTTATCAACCAACAAATGCACATAAACTCCATTAAAACCAACTGATCTGAAAGCTTTATTGTATAGCAAAGGTGATTTGCTATGTCCAACTGGCTTCCCAATAATACCGAATACTTTTGTGTCAGGTCCTAATTGTCTGAAATTAAACAAGTCCAAAAGATCCCTAATTGTGGGCTGTCCGGGCGCCAATACCTTTCCATGCTCAAGGGTGCCAAATGTCAAATATCCATCGAATTTGGGGCAGAGTAATAGAGACATCAGACCCTTCTCACCCATCACCATTGCTTATTTCACCCCTAAGGTTAAACTTAGGATACTGGATCCGCTAACAATAACCAGTTCAAACTAAACAATCTGAAACTCCTTACTGAAAAGACCTTATTTCACCCCTAAACTAAGTAGATAAGCATAGTCAAATTTATGCATCTGCTCAAAAAGCACAATAAGCAGATAATTTGTTATAAAAACAATCCAAATTCTGAAACAATCCCATCACATGTTAGACGATTGATGATTCAGTATACAATCAAAAGAAAACTGCATTCACGTCATAACAGTTCTAACGATATCATAAGCATAAGCCCATTTTCATCCGAAAATACTACTCCCTCCGTCCCATTTTTATTGTCCACTTGGACTTTGACCAGTCTTTCTTGTTCAACTTTGACCATTAATATATTTATTTGTGTTACATAATACTTGATGAAAATTATACCAATGAAAATACATTTTAAAACCCAATACATTCATATATTTTTCATCAAATATTATATAACACAAACAAAAATAATTATGGTCAAAGTTGAAGAAGAATGACTAAAAAAGTCAATAGTGTACAATAAAAATGGGACGGAGGGAGTATTATACTTGCATATACTCCACATTTCATCCTAAACTTAAACTGCTAATTACAAAAGAGCTTATTTACCCTAAACTAAGAAGATAAGCATAGTCACATTTCATCATAAAAAAATAAGAAGATAAGCTGTTTAGATAAGCAAAAATCCCAAACTCCCCACATCACATGTCAAACAATTCAGTATACTAATAAATCCAACATTCATATCACAAAAACAGTTGCGAATATCGAAAAATAGTCCAAAAAACCGGACCTGCAAGTAAAAAGAGTGGGCAAAGGTCTTAATTTATAAAGGGTTTGATATCATATCTATCAGTAAACCTTTCTTGTTTCGATCTATCCTATCTAATCTCGATTAGGTCAGCACACCTCCCAATCAGCTTATTACACCCTCAAATAAGCAAATAATCATGTCCAGACACTCAAACCTTATCCACTATATCAAAACGCGGTAAGGGGTGTTTGGGATTACTATTTCAAACAGCTTATAAGCAGATGATCAGATTATTTCACCCTAAGAAAACAGCTTATTGTTATTTCAAAATAACAGCAAATAAACAATCTGAACAAACAATTTTCAATCAGCTTATTTCACCCCCAAATAAGCATATAATCATGTCCAGAGCCCATACATTCAAAACTGCTTATCCAGAATATCAAAGTGCAATAAGGGGTCAACAGCTTACGCAACTAATAAGCAGATGATCAGCTTATCAAAAACAGCTTACTTCACCCTAACAGAAAATTTGTTAATCATATCCAAAAAAACTTATCAGTTCATAATAAGCATGGGGTGTTTGTTTAAGCTTATTTGTGGGCTTATATGATTTCGGCTTACTTTATATAAGCCCAAATTTTCCGTCTTATTTTGATATGTATGGGCTTATATTAAGTTATTACATCATAATAAGCTTATATGAACCCATAAGTCTCAAAATAAGCCGAAATCATATAAAGCTCATAAGCTCACAAATAGTTTGTTTGTTTTTTTTTTTTTTTTTTTTTTTTTTCAAATTGATGAAATTAAAAGATGGGTTGAGTGTAAGAAGTGGAATCATTACATAAAAATGTGAACTTTTTGTGAAATGAAGGTTAAATTTGTGGGATTGAAAAGTTAGGGTTAGGGTTTTGATTTTTGGGGTAAAATGAATTTGGTTTTGGGATTCGGTGAAAATTTGTGGTTTTTTTAGAGAGTAATTGATTTTGGCTTTTGCACGTGTTTTTGAGAATAGTTTTTTTTTTTTTTTTTTTTTTTTTTTAGTTGATATATCTCATATTTGTTAGACTAAAATACACGGTTGTTCCTTAAACTTGTCACTGCGTTTCTCGTTGGGACAAACTTGGGCATTATCATCGCCGGAGGTCCAAAACATGGCCTTTATATGCCAAACTCGTCCCTTGACCAATAACGCCGATGTCAACGTCTTATTTCTGTTAGTTAGTGGAGGGTATTATAGTCCGTACACATTTATAGCTCACCTTAGTTACTTCTAACCCAAGACTATTCCACCAACACATAAAGGGGTTATTGTTTGAACAAATTATACCAGTGTACCTGACCACTTACGTATGACTTTATAAAAGTCAACTGGTAAAGAATGTATGAGCTCACAGAATTTTACCCAGGACAAACAAACAAATTTATACATTACCAACTACTTAGCTAGTTGACTTATAACAGTCAACTATATATTCAGTGTTTGATGAAACTGAAAAATAACTGATACGACGGAGTCATTGTCTGATACATGTTTATACTGACATTTCACAAAGTAAAAGATGAATTTGGGCCCAACTTCAAAACGTTCAACTGCTAAATCTTCAAATGATCTACACAGCTCTGATCGATATCCATAAACTGTTGAACCCACAAAACATGAACCCTAAAGTGATGATGCTACTGCTACCTTGTCTGCAAAAACAAGTATACAAACAACAAACATATAAGTTAGGTACTGTACTGTTACAGATTAATGGAATTAAACACATGACATGGTATTCATCACTGAAACATCACCTAGGGTCGCCTTTGAGCGAACAGTGCTAGGACGCAGTTTGTAATCTTTTCTTTGCTCCTAAAAGGGTATCTTAACACCGCTAGAAATATCAGCAGCAGCACCACCAACCCTTTTAGCCTTCCCCTTCCCATCAAAACCAGGCAAGTTCTCAACATCAAACCCTGCAAACTCAACCATTTTAGTCTTCCCCTTCCCATCTAAACCTCGCTTAAATTCTTGAACAACTTCTTTCCCCTTTTTTCTGGGCAAAACATCCTCTTCCTCAACCAGCTTTCCTTTTCCTTTTCCTTTAATTTTCTCCCTTTTTTAAGCTACAACCCCTTCTTCCTCTTTGATTACAACACCACCTTTCACTATTGGTGTCTTGGTTCCACTCCCCTGCATTTTTTTCTTATCTATCCCCTGCCATTGACGTCTAGTCCTAAAAGGTGTTGGACTAAGCATTCTAAAGTTAGCATCCTGCTCTACCCAACCCACAACTTCAAAACTGATGTTTGTTAAGTAAAATTGTGCTAACTTTTGGGGCTTGTGGGCAACGAAGATATCAACTGACTCATGTGTTTCAGCCATTGCAAACAAAGTATGAACATCAACATCAGTATGAATCAAATGCAAACCATTTTCTAGGGATTATTTAGGATCACAGAATAACAACGCCCATTTTCGTTCATTAATCTCTGATAACACATTATCAAGGCTTGAACTAAACATATCCCTATCACTGGTAAAGGCACACAGATTAATTAATTAACCTCCTTCATACATGAGTGGGCTATAATCAAAAACCTCATTATAGTGGATTCTGAACAGGACCTCACTTTCTTCTTCCTTCACATCCTTAAAAATTGAGACAAATATGCTCCTGTCTTTCATTGTTGTTTTTTTTTACGAATGGGTTTGAGTAGTTGAGTGTTTCAGTACATGAGTGTGGATGTATGTTAGGTTTGGTTTTCATTGGGTTTTGTTAATTGGGTCGGGTTATTATGTGTAACACCCCCAAAAATGACTCAGCGGAAGCATACAAGTATTGGGGTGCTACTAAATTGGTATCACAACATAAGCATAGAACAATTGGTTTTTCATAAAGAACTTTTATTCATTTCTTGAAAACAATGTTTACATTATTGAATAGAGCGGAAAATAGCCCATTATAAAAAGGTGGTCCCAATACATAAATCAGAGTCATCTATGACCATGACATGCCTTTGCCTTGCGCCTCCAAAGATAAGCTATCCTGAAAATACATGCTAAAAGGGGTCAGCTTAAGCTGGTGAGTTCATAGGTTTATTTAAAAAGGGATTTCAGTACACTGTTTCAAATTTGGTTTTTGATGATCATTACGTCTTGCATAATGTCATAAAGTTTATGAATTCAATTCATAACAGGATTTCATAAAAGAGATTTTATTAGTGGACCATAAGTAGGGTATATGTACATTACAACGAATATAATGTCATATATACTGAATCTATTACGCTAGCACTAAGTTCATGCAACCGAAGCTACGACAGTTTCTGTATGCACAAGAAGTCATACAATGTGGAGCCCATGGCGAGTGTTTATCCCAATACACTCGGTCCCGACATGCTATATGTTTCGCCTTGACCCAAGCGGGGTCAACCGAACAGGGAAGTCACTCCCAATAGATCTATTTATAACATTCGCGCTTCCTAGCAGGAATTGACGGTTCATGAAAAGGGCAATTTGGGATCTAAAGACTTAGGCTAAGCTGCGTAATATTCTAGGTCAAAGGTTTTGGTGTGGTCCTTAAAGCATCTAGGTATGATGTATCTTAAAACATATCAATCAAAGGGCATAGTATGCATAGAATGCAGAATTTTAGTAATTAAATCATTTAAGTAAAAATGAGCATGTATCTTCCCCCAAAACAGTTATAAAACAAGTAAAAGTAGGGGCTATGAAACTCACCTTGGCAATGTGCAATATGAAGTCTAAAGGGAGTTAAATCAAGGAATGATAGTGCACGGCTCCGACACGCAACCTAATTAAGTACGGCAATTTAGTCTTTATGTTTAAGACTTGATAAAGTTTAACTAACTTTATAAATTTTAAATGTTTTTGTTGTTGTTGTTGTTGTGGCATCATTTATGTTAGAATAATTTACAAAGATTTGGGTGGATCTCGGCTTATGAGGGTATGACATGGAAGGAATCTTGAAGAAGGAATTACGACTTTGGTGTAATGATGACCAATGATAATACTTGGAAGGGTACACGCATATAAGGAAGAACACGACTTCGGTCTGTCGGTAACCGGATGACGATGTACGAAAAGTATGTACATTTGTTATGAGACATTGACGGTGAGAAGGGTTTATATATATACGTGTGTTATATATTTCATGTATCAAAAGAATTAAGTCGTAACTTAATTTATATGTAAAATACAACGTGGTTTTCGAATGTATCCAATTAATAATAGTTTTCGAAAAGTTATGTATATATATAAGACGCGGTTTATATATATATATAAATATGTATAATTGAAAGTATAAGTTTATATGGAGTATATCTCGTGTATGAATTGTAAAAGTAGTTTATATAGTTACAGGAAGGTAGTATAATTTGAGTGAAATTTTCTATTTAAGCGGTTTGACTAACGTCAAAAGTTGTATATGAAGTTTATAATCCGGTTTCTAATAATATTAAACCGTTTAGTTACTTGTATAGATTACTTGTTGAGGTTTGTAAAAAAAAACATTATCTTGTCATCTTTGTTTTTCAAATGGTTTCCCGTATTCATTAAAGTCGATATGATTTAAGTGTCGTACTACAAATGGAACTGCCGTGTGTTATTGATTTGTCAAGTTGAGAAAGAAATATAGGTCGTGAAATATGTTAGGACAACTCGAGACGGTACACAGTATTCGCCCCTGGTGGACTGATATACCCAACGGATGCTAATTAGACAAGGGAAAATGTGGGCTGCGGCCCAAACTGATATACATACACTCAAATTGGAAATTGGGCTGGGCTTGGGTACACAACAACACCAACGTACCCTTTTTAACTATGGGCTTTGGGCCCAACAGTACTTAGCACAATTTTTAACCTGGGAAGAACAGTCTTGCGGGTAATATAAATCCAATGGAGTTTTTATACTAAACAACGAGCTATTTATCGAGACTCTTACGAGTCTTCTTCGAGACACATTGCTACACAATATGACCACCCTCGGGGTGTCTTAGGTGACTCGGGTAATCTTAACAAGTTACTTTTGTGACTTGATTTCATACACCCAAACTTGACTAGTGATTTCGAGGTCGGGTACAACCCGCGACTTTGTTACTCTTGCGGTTACGGGATTTCGGAAGGTGACACTAATGGTATCAAAACAACCCTTCGGGGTACTTTTACTAGACTCAAAACAAAAACTACCGCTTCTTGGGTTTAGTTACACACTGAAAACAAACATGATTTTTGAAGTAAATGGACATTTTCCAGGGAGCATAGAGGCTTGATTCGACACTAGTCTTACCCACAAACCCACATGATCAAAACTAAGTTCTTACACGAAGCTGAACCCCAAACAAGACTATGTCGCCAAAACTAAATAAAAGGATTAACCAAGAGTTAAAAATCAGATTTTTAACCCCTAGACTAGTGCTCAAATACGATGGCAATATATTTTTAAGACTCGTGACTATGGGGTGATTGGTGGCTATCGAGTACAACCCGACTTGAGTTTAGGGTCTCGACACAATCATGCTCTTGCGAGTTTAGTGACTGTACGAGACAAAATGGCAAAACAGCCAACACTCAAGCTATAAATTAGCCGAGACCAATGAACAAAGCATTAAGCCGAATAAAATGATAAGTCAATACAACCATTTTCAGTTTTGATTCTGCCTTGGATTTACCACAGTAACAACAACAACTTATCGTGATATCAAGTTTTAACAGTTTACAAAGATTTCACACGATTGGTACATATATAAAAATTTATGGAGGTAATAATGATAACAATTTTGAATGAATAAAAGACTTAATAAGAATATTTGTTCTTACATTTCTTCAAAGTAGGTCGAGTATCAAAACTCCAATTGGAGGCGACCTGCTTCGAATTACAACGATTAACTTCGGGGTTTGCTTCTTCTACCACTCGAGAATAGAACCCCCATACTAATTTTGAAAACCCCTAATCTTCTAAGAACCCTAATTTTTCGGATGAACCCTAATTACTTTTGTGTTGTGATGAGTGAATCAACTTGCTTCAAGACTTGACTCGATTTATAGATGAATAAGGAGAAGGCTTGAAATCTCCTTTCTTGGCTCTTGAATGAAGGTGAGCTATTCTTGGCTCCTGTCGCCCTCCTGTAGCCGCTCTCCAACACATCACGTGATGTCTAACCAAGTAGGTTTCTATTTGGGGAGGATGGAAGAGGTGTTTTCAGGTTTTGACTTTCAAAAGGAGAAGGAATATCCATATTCATGTTTTGGTGTTATGTCGACAAGGAAGAGTGACCAGGGACAGATAAGGGTAGAAAAAAAACGTGGGAGAGAGAGAGTGAATGAGAAGCTTATCTCTTTTGTTTTATTATAAAACACGGTATAAATTGTACCTCGTGTTTTGTCGAATCCTCGAGTAAGTGTACCTTCCCGCTACCTGAAAAATATAAAAAATTATATTTTCGGAGACGATTTCTTAAACTTAATAAATGGACATTTTTATTATGATGTAATTTGATTGTAACTGTTTGTCGTCATTTAATTGGTGTCGGTACGCGTGCGGTGCCGTGACCTTCTGAATTCACGAGATAACTTCTCGTTTTCTTTCGTAAATTATTAGTGATTAATAAAAAGTGTATTTTTCTCTTATCTCAGTATTTATTTTTAGTTTTGTATGTTACTGCGCTGCAGTATGCGGAATAACTAATGGATTAAGCTTGTGTATGCTTAAATTTTAACTGGGATAATAACAAATTTCACATTTATTATACGGATAATTTGTGGACAAGCGGTGTCTTATTTCTAAGGAAACGAGATGACCTCTCGGTTTTAAATTTTTGATATTGTCATTCTATCAGAAAATAATTGATTTAAATTTTTCTGACGTGTAAATATTATTATAATAATCCGAAATTTTACGGGTTGTTATAGTCTACCCACCTTATAGGAGATCCGTCCCGGATCTCAGTTTACGTTATCCGATAGGGTGTCGGGAACGAGGTGATGGTATTTAGAACAAGTTTTGAATTTTTCCCTAGGTTGTTCTTGGGTTTCCCCTTTGGGTATGGGTACCTAGGTGTTAGGAGCCATGATTTTTCTGGGATAAGTTCATTGAGTGAAAGTTCAAATTTTGATGTTATGAGGTTTCATTATTTTTCTAGTGTGGGCACTTCTGTTTTATCAAAACGTACCCATTTCTGGTGTTTAACGGTTCTAAAGTATAGCGGTTAATTCTCAAGGTTCGCTACGGGTTTGTGTGTTTTCTTCTTTAAGGGATGGGGAAACATTTGTTTTCGAATTTCTCTTTCGACTAAATGTTTATACAAGTTTGACTAGGACCAGATTTCAAAATCGATAGTTGTGTAAAAATGACACATTTTCAAAAGATTGTAAAACTGGTTCTTAGTTATGGTGTGTATAAGAAAATTTTGCGAAACTTTTAATGTTTCAGCATTTTGTCTCATCTTAAATGTGGGATTTAGAAAATATTATTATGGGATTTTTAAAGGGAATTTCTCAAAATTTAGAACTATATTGTAACAAGGATGTGTAGCAGGATATAACATTTACCCATAGCCACGGGTAGGGTTTAGTTGTCTAAGTTGGGTAGGATTGAAGGTTCAATAGTTGATGAATCTCATGGTTATCTATGGTTTTAGGCAGAGGTGTAGGATACATCCTAAGGTCAGGCTTAACTATCAAGGAGGACATTGATCATTTCTGTTTATGGGGTATTGACTTAAACCACATTTCAAGGAAATAAGTAACCAATAGAGTGGTTCTGGGATACTTTTCAAAGTATTAAGGAACACTTTATTTTGGTAGGGTATGAGTAAAATTGTAGTTTACTTTATGGTGTAATGGTAAGGTGGTAATTTGGTATGTAGAATGATTCATGAAGTGGTTCATGAAGTATAATGGTTTGAGGGATAATCGGAAATAGTTTGTATGGCAACTCTTTTATTTCGTTTTTAGAAAGGTAACAAGGTATGCATTGTTATTCTTAATAGGTGGGTGGAGTTTCTAGGTATATCAAATTTTTCAATGGTAAAATTTTCAAATTTTGTGGGATTATAGGTCACTTACTGTGTCTTTCTATATTTTGCCAAGGGTTTATTGTATTTTCTCATAGGTGCTATTGATAGGTTGCTCCTAGAATGGGTTGATTTGTTCATGGAGTGTAAGGTGTGGGGTAGGAGTGACTATAACATAACCCGATGGAATTATAAAGTTTATGATTAAGAAGTAGTATGACGCCAGTGAGGGGCTTATGATTAAGGAATATTGTGACGCCAACGAGTGGCTTATGATAGGGTGATGCCAGTGAGTGGTTTATGACTAAGAAATGCCAGTGAGTGACTTGTGATTAAGGAATGTCAGTGAGTGACTTGTGATTAAAGGATGCCGGTGAGTGGTTTGTAATTAGGGAATGCCAGTGAGTGGCTTGTGATTAGGGTATGCCAGTGAGTGGCTTGTGTTTAAGGAATGCCGGTGAGTGGTTTATGATTAAGGATTAGTGTGACGCCAATGTGTGGCTTTAGTGTAACCTTCAATGTGTGGTTTATTGAAATGTTACATGTTTATCAAAATATTATCATTTTCTCACTTGACATAAGGCTATTATAACTATCCTAAGTACTACAAAATTCACCTCCGAGTCGGACATAGGTGATTAGGCTATGTCCCACTGTCCCTGGTTGAATATAGGTGATCAGTCTATATTCACCCGAGGTTCAATGAATTTTGAAATACTTAGCTTAGTTACGCTAGTAATATGTCACAATACTTTTAAAGGTTGTCTTGAAGGATTAGAACAATTATTCTCGTTATGTGAGGGAAAGGTGTAGTGCTGTGATACGTAAGTATACGTATAGGGAAAATAATTATAACATGTAATGAAATTAGGTGAGCAGTGATAAAACATGTATCTTATCAAGTATGATCTCAACAGGATCATAAGTGAGGCATCAGCTCGGCAGGCAGGCACGTGTCGGTCATAGGGTTTAGTTTTTGTAAAAGTGGTTATAGTCTAGGTTTTAAAAATATACCCAGTTCTCTATAACCTAGGCTCTGATGCCAATCTGTAACACCCCCAAAAATGACTCAGCGGAAGCATACAAGTATTGGGGTGCTACTAAATTGGTATCACAACATAAGCATAGAACAATTGGTTTTTCATAAAGAACTTTTATTCATTTCTTGAAAACAATATTTACATTATTGAATAGTGCAGAAAATAGCCCATTATAAAAAGGTGGTCCCAATACATAAATCAGAGTCATCTATGACCATGACATGCCTTTGCATTGCGCCTCCAAAGATAAGCTATCCTGAAAATACATGCTAAAAGGGGTCAGCTTACGCTGGTGAGTTCATAGGTTTATTTAAAAAGGGATTTCAGTACACTGTTTCAAATTTGGTTTTTGATGATCATTACGTCTTGCATAATGTCATAAAGTTTATGATTTCAATTCATAACAGGATTTCATAAAAGAGATTTCATTAGTGGACCATAAGTAGGGTATATGTACATTACAACGAATATAATGTCATACAAATTATACAGTATGGGCTCTTCGTATAAAAACCATACTAAAAGCAAATGGGCTGTGGGAATTAATAGAACCTAAGGGTAATAAAGAACCGAATACAAAAAAGGATATGACTACAACTGCGTATCTGTATCAGGCATTACCAGAAGATATGATTTTACAAGTAGCTAGTTGTAAGTGTGCGAAAGAAATTTGGGAAGCACTACAAACTAGGCACATAGGTGTAGATAGAGTGCAAAAAGCACGGCTACAAACTCTCAAAACTGAATTTGAGATGTTGAAAATGAAAGAAGATGATAGTATTGACGTTTTCTCAGCAAAACTCAATAGTATTGTCACAAGGGCTAGTTGCTTAGGATCAACTTTTGATCAACAAACCTTAGTACGAAAACTATTAAGTTCAGTGCCCAAAAGGTTTATACGTGGCAGCCATAGAACAATTTCTGATCTAGAAAACACAACCCTAGATGAGACAATTGGAAGGTTAAAAGCCTTTGAGGAAAGAGTAAAACTCTTTGATGGAAACCCTAGTGACAACCAGGACAAACTTCTATTCACAAATTATGACAACATCATAAGAATGGTGGACAAGAGAAGTTTAGATCATCTGAAGATAACCAAGATGGAAAACCCAAGCAATACAACAATGATAGAAAAACTTCACATAAGTTCAAGAAAAATAATTTTCAGAAAAGGGACTTAAGTAAAGTAAAGTGTTACAACTGTAACAAGCTTGGACATTTCAAGAGAAACTGCAAAGAAAAGAATAGGAGACAAGAGCAATCAAATTTGGTTCAAGAAGACATTGAACCAACGCTCTTGATGGCAGTTGAAGGAAAAGGAGACGTGGGAGAGAAAATCTTCTTTAATGAAAAGGAGATTGAACCAAGAAGTACATAAGTTCAGCTAAAATCTTATGGTACTTAGATAATGGTACTAGCAACCATATGTCCGGAGTTAGGACACACTTTAAGGAAATTAATGAGAAAATTTCAAGAAGAGTCCGTTTTGGAGATGGGTCATATGTTGAGATTAAGGGTAAAGGCTCCATATTGCTGGAATGTAAAAACAAGGAACAAAAGGTGATTCCTAGTGTTTACTACATTCCCAGTTTAAAAAGCAATATATTGAGAATGGCTGTAAGATCATTATGCAAGACAACATTTTTTTGCTATATGGTCAAGATCAAAAACTCCTCATGAGAGTTGAGAGATCGATAAACCGACTTTACAAGATTAACTTGAATGTTGGTATGCCTATGTGTTTATTGGCTAATTTAGAAAACCATGCATGGCTCTGGCATGCTAGGTTGGGTCATTTGAATTACGATTCTATCAAACAAATGACTCGGAAGAAATTAGTGGAAGGAATACCCAAGATTAATCACAAGAGTTAAGTATGCAATGCATGCTTACTAGGAAAGCACAATAGAGCTCCGTTTCCAAATCAAACAAACACTAAGTCTTTGGAACCTTTAAACTTAGTATTTGGAGATTTATGTGGACCTATTTCCCCAGAAACAGAATCAGGAAAGAAGTACATGTTTTTGCTAGTAGACGATTGTACTAGATACATGTGGGTATACTTCTTAAAGTCAAAGGATGAGGCATTTGAGACCTTTAAGGAATTCAAGTTAAAGGTGGAAAATGAGGTCGGGAAAAACTTAAATGCATTTAGAACAGATAGAGGAGGTGAATTCACATCAAAAGAATTCACAAGCTACTGTAAGGAGAAAGGCATACTTAGGCAAATTACAGCAACATACTCCCCACAACAAAATGGTATTGTAGAGAGAAGGAATAGGTCTGTAATGAGCACAACGAGAAGTCTGTTAAATTCTATGCATATGCCACAAAATGTTTGGGCTGAAGCAATAAGGCATGCTATTTATATCTTAAATAGAGTGCCTACAAAAGCTCTGAAGGATTCTACTCCTTATGAAACGCTAAAGGGTAGAAAACTAAACCTGAAACACCTTAGAGTGTTTGGATGCAAAGCATATGCAAAGGTAACCAAACCACATCTAATGAAATTAGATGATAGAAGCAAGGAATTGGTTTACCTAGGAAGTGAACCAGGATCAAAGGCTTATCGATTATTTGATCATGCAAGTAAGGTTATGATTGTAAGTAGTGTAACATATTGGATTTCACAAACACATCAAACCATGATCAATATAGGTGTATAGTATAAGGTTTTAGAGAGAGAAAGAGTTAGAGGTTTGGGAACTTAGTGAGAGAGAGTAAAAGTATTATTATGAGCTCCAACTCTCTACCTTGGGAGGTAGAGAGTATTTATAGTAACTTACATAAACGCCACCTACGGGCTGTGGATCAGGCATACAGTGGGTAAACACGCGTCCGTCCTCCACGGTGTTACTTAACTAAATACTACCTAACATTAAATAACTTACTACGAGCTTTCTAACGATTACATACACTTGAGGTGACCGATACTTTAATAGCTGGATTTTCCAAATCCTAACAATCTCCCCCAAAGGGAGGTCACCTCAAATTACATTGAATACAAACAGATATTACATTTAAATTGTTCTTGGATTCTTGATATAGTTCATTGCTCAGTAGCTCGTAGTCTTTGATTCTTCATGTTTGCATATTTGGATAATCCAAGTGGAGGTCTTTAGCTGATCCACGTGATAATGATTTTTGAGCCAGCATTGAGATCATTAGCTAACATAAATCTCTGACTCTTCCTTTGTGGTGTTGGTATTTTGTGATGTTGTGACTTTTGGACCGACATGCTCACATTCTGGATCATGATTTCTTCTCATCAGAGTAGCGGAAGCTTTAGTTGATTCATGATATTTGCAGCAGCGTAGCAGAAGCATGGAGTGAAAATATCAGAGTCATTGATGCACTTATCATGATGTTTTTAGAAATGAATGTGTTGTGTGAGTATGCGGCTATGGATTGACCTCTCCATTCTGATCAGCTGCGAACGTCGGGCGTACCTGCATATAACAATTTGTAATAAAACACACGAAAGTATCTTTGATCACTTTCGTTGAATTGAGGTACACGGCCCACGGTTCCCCGTTGATCAGTACAAGTACTGCCTGTGATCAGGTAGAATTCTGAAGAATCTCCTTGACAGGGTTTCGCAGTTGCTCTAGTTGTTCTCAAACCGGAATGTCTCAAATAAGACAACACGGAGTGAGTGAACCAGCGAATTGAGATTCACTGATTGATGAAAATGAATTGAAAAACAATCGTGTACTGCTCAATAAAATGTTTTTGCAATACAGCGAAGGTTTTAAGGAAAATCAGTTATCAATCATAAACACCTTTTAATTTTGAAACATTGATACACAGTCGATGTGCTAGAGAAAAGAATTTTAAGCACAATGACTGGTTTTTCAAAGGTATCCGTCAATCCATAACCTGAACCAGGATTGATTCATAATTTTGAATCGCCCCATTGTTTCTGTTCAGTTGTCACATGGTTGATCTATTGGATAGATCTCACATGCCACCTACCAGGAGCTTGTTTGATGTTGGCTCCAGAAGGCTTTCCATCTTCCTTGTGAATATGTTAGCATATCACTCAGATGTTCTAGCAATACCACAAGGATAATGCATAGGACTTTTAAGATATAATCTCTCTTTCCACATTGTGTGAAATAGAGAGTCTTCATTAACAGTGTCCTAAAGAGATTTATTTGATGATCTCGTGGCTCTAGACTCAATTGTGCATTTTGGTTCCTATGTCGGAGACTAAGGAGAGGGTCTCCTTCTTCAATATCAACAATCTATAAGAGAAAGTTGATAGATTATGTAGGTTCCCCGTGAGAATGAAACAAGGCCTTTTAAGAGGAACTTGAGTAGCTTGGGAAGTTTAGTGCAGTGCGTCACTGGGTCCATGACGTCTTGTCTTCAATACCAGTGTTACCTTAATAAACTCCAGTAGCATATGTATTGAACCCGGTTTCTGCCCTAATGTTGAATTATTGGAGGGCTATTTCTTTTCACCCTTTTCGCATTCAGTTCTTTTTCATTCTTCAACCCCTTCAGTGCTTACCGAGACTTCATAACTAGAACCTTGTTGGGTTTATTCCAGTTCTAGTTCTATCTCAGTCCGCACTCTTCCCATATCTCACTTTTCCCCTTTTTTCATCATACCTAAGGACTCTACACTATCTAGTGGATTGTCCCTGGGTAGATCCCTCCGGCTCTGGCGGGATTGTGGGAACAGATACCTAACCTAACCATCCTTATAACACCATGCATAAAGTAAATTTGGCCGGTCTTTTGGTATTGTTCTTCTGCCAATGGAACCAATTGAAAACCATTTGAAAATCAATCTAAGTACTTGTGATACGTGATCAAAACATTTGGTACCTGAATTGTTTTTTATATTTTTAGAAAAAGCTCCCCCTCAACATGTGCATCACATATTTGAAATAGTTTTGGCACATGGAGGCAAGAGGACTTGAAAATCTCATATTTAAGAACAAACGATTCGATTCTTTAATCACAAATTTCTAAAAGATATCAACATTACTTTCCCGATCAAACATACTGTGTTTAAAGATAATTTTTTGGAAAGGATGTGGTTTTCAAAAGAGTTGCTCCCCCTCAATATGTGCTTCAAGATACGAAAAGAGTTTAGCACATATTAGATGGAGCATGCACGTTGAGACAAAACAATCACATTTCAATCCTTTATGGTTTGATAAATATGCTCCCCCTTAACATGTGCATGGAAAATTTGAAATCGTTTGGCACATGTAGGGAGGAGAGCTTGTTAATCACTTATAAACCATTTGCCGAATTATCAGTTTAAATCCAATTTAAATCATAAATTCTCCCCCGATCACAATTTTCAAATCATTTGAGATTTGTGATCTCTATAGATTTAAATTATTTTTGGAAGCTTTTAAGGAGAATTATGACTTGCTTATGAAAACATTTTACCGATAAGGATCACATATGAAAACATTTCTGCTGATGATTCAGGAGCAAATATGTTTTCAAAGGGTTCATCTTCTGGAGGAGCAAAAGGATTTTCATCATCTATAACTGCAGCAACATTTCCATTGTGTACACTTGATGATTGAGGAATTGATGATGAGACTGAGTGATCAGTAGTAGGCGCTTCTTGACTTAGTGACATAGAAACTGAAGGGTTATCTGCATTGACAGGGATAGGAGCGGCCCCCGTTGATGGATTTGACAGATCATTTGCAATTGGTTCATAGTGTTCGTCAAACATTGGATCAAACAGTTTCTTCAACTCAACTTCTGAAGGGGGTACATATCATTTGCAATTGGTTCATAGTGTTCGTCAAACATTGGATCAAACAGTTTCTTCAACTCATCTTCTAAAGGGGGTACATATGGAGTTGCTGGTGAGGAAGTTTGTACAAGAGAAGAACTAATAGGACTGTTTTGAAATGCGGGTCCAGAACTAGATTGTCCAGGAGCCATTTGACCGGTCAGCTCATCAAACGTAACGTGAATTATTTCCATGATATTTCGGGTTCTCTTACTGTAGATTCGGTATCCTTTTCTGTTTGGTGCATATCCTACAAATACTCCAATGTCCGCTTTAGCTTTCAGTTTGCCTAAATCTTGACCCTCATTAGTTGGGTAACATAAAGCACCAAACACACGAAGGAATGATAGACCAGGTTTTCGATTGTGGACAAGTTCATATGGAGTTTTTCCATGAATTGTGTGAATTAGGGATCGATTTTGAGTGTAGCATGCAATGGCAATGGCTTCAGCCCATAGAAACGTTGGAACCTTTGAGTAAATCAGCATTGTTCTTGCGGCTTCCACAAGAGTTCAATTTCGTCTTTCAACTACACCGTTCTGTTGAGGAGTTCGTGGAACACTTCTTTGAGGACTAATTCCAACACTTTCATAAAACTCATCGAGTTCTTTATTAACAAACTCAGTTCCATTGTCAGTTCGGACGATTCTGACAGTCTTGTTAAGTCTAACCTGCAGCTGTTTAATAAGTTTAATGATGACATCTGGAGTTTCATCCTTTGTCCTCAAGAACTTCACCCAAGTGAATCGAGAGTAGTCATCAACCACAACTAACACATATTTCTTCCCATTAATAGTTTGCACTCTCATGGGTCCACGTCAATCCATTTGAATGGTGTGTAGAACTTCCATAACTGAATTTGTAGGTTTGGGTTTGTGTGCATACTTCTTGCTTTTTCCCAATTGACATGCTGAACAAAGATGATCCTTTTCATACTTTAATCTAGGTAGTCCTCTTACTAAGTCTTTTCTGGAAAGATTATTTATGGTACCGAAGTTCAAGTGATTGAGACGACGGTGCCATAGCCATGACTTAGTTTTCGAAGCCTTTGACAACAAGCAGATGGGAGAAGATTTCATCATATCTTCGATAGAGATGGTGTATAGGTTTGAACCGCGAGTTCCTCTGAGAAGTTCCACACCATCAAGTTCTCTAACAAAGCAAGTATGTTTTCTGAAGGCCACTTCTAAATCAGAGTCACAAAATTGTCCGACAGAAAAGAGATTATGACCAAGGCTCTCAACATAGTATACCCTGGAGATTACACTATCTCCAACCACATAATCTCTATAACCCATAATAGCATCAAAATGGTCATTTCCGAATCTAACAGTTTCGATGAATTTACTCACGAAGTTCATGAGCCGCGACCGGTCTCCAGTCATATGCTTGGAACATCCTGAGTACAAGTAACACATAACGATTTGAACGACCTGCGGTTGAACACAGACAAGAATGGATAACTGGATAATTGGGATCCCCATGCAAGAATGGGTTCCACTTGGTTAGTATCAGTGATTGGAACACCCACATCAGTAGTAGAATCAATGGAATTATTATAGATAGATGCAGTACTAGTGTGCTCAATAGACCTATTCAAAGTATGTTCACTTCTTAAAGGAATAGTTTTACCAGTAGTCATCCATTTCATAATAGGCATCGACCTAGAAAATTTAGGGCACAACTTATTAAGACTAAATTTGCGACCAGTAGGTATCCACTGATAACCTACATTGCTAAATTTTCTTCCTGTGGGTTTCCAATATTTTCTAACCTTCTTCCTCCATTGCTTTCTACCCTTCTTAACATGTTTGATGGCATTAATGCTTTTAACAGGGTATTTAACACAATTAATCAAATCATTCATGCCACATTCATGATTAGTAACGAAAACCAAGCAGTCATCATTACATGTTTTGCCAATAGTAGCAGAATTCGAATTAATTACAGTACGCTTATAGCTAATACTAGAATCAACACGATTCGTTTTATTTAACCCAAACTTAATGTTCCTAGGGTGGTCTTCTACTCTCTTCTAATGCACATTCTTAGCTTGCGAGGTCCTATCTTGCTTTGTATTGCCTGGAGGCTTTGACCTGCTTGCTTGTATGCCACTGATTACTCCTGTAGAGGGAATTATGAGAACATTAGTTGGTTTAGCTACCTTTTGCATTCCTGATCTAGAAGTGCAGGGATCTGAACTACTTGAAGGCACATTAGAATTCACTTTCTTATCACTGGGCATGGAGCAAGGCATAACAACTTTATCATTCTTAGCAAAGGATCTTGGGCATGTTGCTCTTAAACATTCTAAAAGCTCCTGAGATTGTTTGGTATATAAGCACGCATACCTAACTTCACTATCAAGTGGTTTATGTAGGTGATCTTCTTCTACAATCTCACGAAGGCATTCAAGACTATCCTTAAGATGATAAAAGTAATTATGAAACACATGTTCATTGTTTCTGAGATGAGGAGGAATATATTTAACAGTTACAGCATACTTAGGATCTGCAGATGCCCTTGAGGCAACATTCTCATCCCAAACAAGTGGCATTTTCCCTTTTTCCTGTCTCTTCAGATTCTCAATTTCCTTTTGTAAAGAAGTTATTTTTTTGTTTTTATTGTCACGAGTGACTTTCATTGAATCAAATAACTCTTTAAAGTGTCTTTTAACTTTTTCATTTTCTTCTAGAAAACTTTCATTTTCTTTTTGTAAAACATTAACCAAATTTTGAAGATGAAAAGTTTGAGAAGACTGAGAATCTAAAGGTGGAGGCATTTGGGAGCCATTTGCATTATTTCTTTCGCCCTTCAATTGTGAGATTTGGGCTCTCATTTTTCTAATCGTGTTGCAATGAGCTCGGATTTGTTCATCACGTTTGCTTATTTCAAAAAGTGCATCAAATTCAGGAGCATCCAAGGATGTCTTGATATTTGAGGTTTTAACATTTTCCTTTAGATGATGATATTTTAATTGCAAAGCAAGATGCTCAACTTCCAATTTAGAATAATGTTTTACCAGGTTATTATGATCATCCTGTTCAATTTTCTCATGTAATTTAGAATTAGTTTTTTCAAGCTCAATGACACGAACATGGGAGACTTTCAGAGCAACAGATAATTCATGAAATTGAGAGGCATTAATGGAACAATTCGTGGCAGTGTAAAACACATCTTGAGTAATACATTCAGAAATAAGATTCTCATTTAAGGTATGCAGGTTCTTCCTCTCAATCTCATTATATTTTAATTCTCGCTCATAGTCACTAACCTCAACTTCCATTTCATTGAACACTCTTTTCATGTCTTTAACCTCAGTGTCAATTGCCTTTTGTAAGGACTCAAATTGTTCTTTTAACAACTTAAAGAAAGGCATAACTTCAGTTAAGTAACAATCTTTTGTTTGCTCAAATCCCCTTTCCCCTTATGTAATCCCAGTGGGTGTGATTCTCTTCTTACAAGTTTTATCAAAAATCAACAAACAACTGATATACTACATATAGGTTGACTAAGGTTTTACTCAGTGTAGGAATAGTTCTGGGCACTAAATGCATGGGTGTATTGGGGGGATATACAGTGGCAGGAAGCATTCTCCTACAAGGGGAATTCTGTTCAATAAAATTATCAGCTTTTTGCTTCTCCATATCCTTTTTCCAGAACACTTGTTCAGGGGTCAGCTGTGTTTGACGTTTAAACTTGTTAAAGGCAATCCAGTTTTCCTTAGCATAGTTAGGTGTCTTAAAGATGATGTTGTTTTGCATGCATGACGGGCTCTTAAGTTTTTCATCTAACTTCTTTCTAGTGACTTCCTCTAATTGCTTATCTTCCTCAGTGCTCTCAGCGCAACTAGGTTTCTGTATAGGCTTAAGAATTTCATTACCATCATAGATTACCTTTTGTGCATCTCTAGCTTTCTTACAGACCGCATGATTTGGTTCATCAACTAGTGCAACACTATGTTTGTCACTTAGAGCTCTATGCTTAGTAATCATGTGAGCAGTCTGAATGGTGTTTCCTTGTACGTACAATTTGTTCTCAAGTTTGTTTTTCAAAGTTTTTAGGTTGGAAAATTCATTTAAGAGTTTTGATTCCTTAGCATTAAATTCCTGCTTAAGCACTTTCACATTTTCTTGAAGTTATTGTTTTTGCTTAGCCGTTTTATTAAGCTTTTCTTTTAAGGAATCTAATTCTTGTTTTAATATTTCTTCCCTAAAATTACTTTTTCTAATAATTGTACGCATTTGGTCATCCATTTTCTGCTCACGGGTAGTTAACTCAAACTTAGCACGTTGTTCATAAATGGCAACTTGTTCTTTATAGTCATTAAGTTCAGAGATAACAGAATCATTAGGGGCACTTGCAGTGTATTCATCAAAAACATAGTCATCATTGACTGCATAAGATGCATCACTTGGTTCAATCACACTTTCACTTTGGATCACATATTGATCATATGGGACAATATTACTATTACCCACATTAGCAATATCTGAGTCACAAGTTTCATGTGATTGAACTTTATCATGTATCTTTTGCTGATCAACTTCATCATATAATTTCAGTACCTCTGAGATGATTGATTCTTTGGATGGACCAGCTTGCTGTGATGATGAGACCTTTGGAGAAATGCTAGCCATGAAAATTGTCTGGGCAGTAGGTTCATCATCGACGTCAGAGTCGTGTACATCACAGTCAGCAACTTGAAAGGCATTCTGATGATTATGACATATCTCCTGAATTGGCTGCTCATCCACATATGCATCATATGTCTTGGCATTACCCTCAGCAAGAAACAACAACTCCTCTTCATCCAAAACTGCTCCATTATCCTGAGCTTGCACAAGTAACATCTTGTCTCTGAAGTACTCTGCATTTTGAGGGTGTTTTGGAGATGTACAGTTCCTTGCTATGTGTCCATCACCACCACAATTGTAGCACTTGATTGGTTTTGCTTGTCCTTGATTTCCATTCCTTCCCCGATTCTGATTTGCCACATACCCTCCACCTACTCCACCTCTTCCCTGTTCATATTGCCTTCCTTGAACTGGTTGCACCAAAACCTTTCCATCTCTGACAGTAGCTTGATTGTGTGGATTGGATGCTGTTCTGAGGTTATTGTTGGTGTGTGGGGGTGGAATTCAGATTTTGACTCACCATGAGGGATAGTTGATTGATGAAGTTTTCCATGACTAAGTTTGAGTCTGGAGGCTTATATGCAAGATCAGGAATGAGCTTGTAGTTACCATTACCCATGGGTATGACTTGAGAAGCTTTGGTGGTAATCCCTACATTGGTGTAGAATGCAGTTGAGTCATTTGATGAACTTGATTCTCCTTGTTTAGATTTGAACTGTTCAAGGATCATTCGTTCAAACATAGCATGTCTCTCATTCTAAAGAAGGAATGCATACAGTTGCTCATAGTTAGTGTTCCTCAAACCCTTAGTTAACTTGACTGAAGTGACAAATTTGTGCCATTTGGGATTCATGTTGTTCACAAACTTTGAGTTTAGCTGAATATTTGGCATAGTCATCTTGATATTTCTCATATCATTCAAAAGCTTGTGGAACCTTACATAATATTCAGTGACACTTTCCCCTGGCTTCATCTTAAAGTGCTCAAAGTCATCATACAGTTGTGATTCTCTGTCTTCCTTAGTCAATTCAGAACCTGAGAGAAGCATCTTGACATTATCCCAAACTGCCTTGGCTTCAGTGTTGTGATTGATAAGCTTGTAGACATATTTTGGAAGACCCTGAAGTATAATGTTTGAAGCCTTGATATCAACATCGTATCTCTTTTTCTCCTTATCACTGAGCTCATCATATGACTTAGGTCTATCCAAACCTAAGGTCACTGTACCATCTGCAGTAGTTTCAAGAACATCTCTGGTAGTCTCAATTTGATAAGGTCCTTCATCAATTGACTTGAGAATGTTGACTCCTTTTTCCTTTCCTAGACAGTACAACCTAATTCGTTGAGCCCAAGAGTCATAGTCAGTAATGTCAAGCATGGGTGGACGGGTATCTGAACCAGCTGCTTGAACGTCCTCAGCTACAGTAGAGATGATTATAGGCACTTTGGTAGACATGTTTACATATTTCACGGGATTTTATAACTCGATGATTAAATCGGGAAATAGATTCTTTCACGGGATTTTACTGAATCAAGAGAAAACCGTATTAGAAACAAAATCAACCATGTCGCTATAACCTTTGAACACAAGTCGCTAAATCACCAAGTTGCTAAGTAACAACTCGCTAAAAGGCTCAAATCGCTATGAACTAAGTCGCTAAACACAAGTCGCTATGAACCAAGTCGCTAAACACAAGTCGCTAAAACAACAAATCGCTAGGCTGACAAGTTGCTAAAGAACAACTCGCTAAGTGGGCAAGTCGCTAAGGAACAACTCGCTAAGGGACCAAGTCGCTAAAGAGCAACTCACTAGTTACAACAGAGACAAGTTGCTAGAAATAATAAAGACAAGTCGCTACGTCAACCAAGTCGCTAGCCGAAGTGGAACCTCCACTACTTTGTACTGTTTGTCGCCTTGTCTCAATAGACAAGTCGCTAGGGCTCAAGTCGCTACCACTTCAACTACAAGTCGCTGCAAACTTACAAAGCAAGTCGCTACGAAGAAAAATACTCCGAGACTCAAGTCGCTAGGTAGAAAACTTACATACAACTCTTTTCAATCCAAAACAAGCCCAACCACAGTGATTCAAGCTTTCCAAATCAAAACCCAAACACTTACAATGATTCTAAACACAAAAGTACACTCAAAATTCAAACTTTAACACACGAAATGATCCAAATGATGCAAAAACCACCAAACTTATTCAAACCCAAAAACTATATAAAACCACTAGAAATCCAAGGATATGTAAGAGAGATGATCAAACCATGGCTCTTGATACCATTTGTAACATATTGGATTTCACAAACACATCAAACCATGATCAATATAGGCGTATAGTATAAGGTTTTAGAGAGAGAAAGAGTTAGAGGTTTGGGAACTTAGTGAGAGAAAGTAAAAGTATTATTATGAGCTCCAACTCTCTACCTTGGGAGGTAGAGAGTATTTATAGTAACTTACATAAACACCACCTACGGGCTGTGGATCAGGTATACAGTGGGTAAAGACCCGTCCGTCCTCCACGGTGTTACTTAACTAAATACTACCTAACATTAAATAACTTACAACTACGAGCTTTCTAACGATTACATACACTTGAGGTGACCGATACTTTAATAGCTGGATTTTCCAAATCCTAACAAGTAGAGATGTAAAGTTCAAAGAGAATAAAGGATGGGACTGGAAAGGTTATTTGGATAATCCCAATCCAACTGAACCAGAATGGACGGATTTCATTATAAATGAAAACCAAACATCAAGCATCATTGATGTAGAGAGCACACAAAATTTGGAAGAAAATGATGAAGATAATGCTCCAAGTCCCATACAAAATACTGCTCATAGTGTATCTGATGATGAGATTGAACAAATAGACAATCCATCAACACCTACACCATATATCTGTGAACCAAACTCAGAAGAATCTACTAGAAAAATGTCATCTATAGCAAGACCATATGATCATACTCCAGTTCAAGGATACGGAAACTTATCTAACATATATGATCGTGCACGAAGAGTTCAAGTTGATGAACTAATGATATTAGAAGAAGAACCTAGAAATTATAAGGAAGCCGCACAAGATAAGTAGTGGATTGAGGCAATGCAGATAGAAATTGACTCAATCAACAAAAACAAGCATGGAAACTAGCCACCCTACCAGACAATCAGAAAGCTATTGGTCTAAAATGGGTATTTAAGACTAAACGAGACGCAGATGGAAGAATTATAAAACACAAGGCTCGTTTAGTGGCTAAAGGATACGTACAAAAGCATGGAATAGACTACGATGAAGTCTTTGCTTCTGTAACAAGAATGGAAACAATCAGGTTAATTCTTGCATTGGCAGCTTATCATGGATGGGAAGTTCACCATTTAGATTTAAAATCAGCATTTTTACATGGCGAACTTAAAGAAGAAGTGTATGTTGCACAACCAGAAGGCTTCAATAAACCAGGAAACGAAAATAAAGTGTATAAACTTGACAAGGCACTTTATGGTTTGAAGCAAGCACCACGTGCTTGGAACATGAAGTTAGATCAAACCATGAAATCACTAGGTTTCAAGAAATGCACATTAGAACAAGCAATCTACACGAGAGTCAGAAACGACTCTATGCTACTCGTTGGAGTTTATGTGGATGATCTAATAGTTACTGGAAGTAAAAAGAAAGACCTTCAAGAGTTTAAGTCACAAATGGAAGAAAAATTTGAGATGAGTGACTTAGGCTTATTAGCTTACTATTTGGGAATAGAGGTTATCTAAACAGAGGATGAAATCTCAATAAAGCAATCAGGATATGCAAACAAGATTCCTAAAGATGCAAGAATGGAAGATTGCAATGAAACAAAGATTCCCATGGACCCTGGAACAAAGCTAGTAAAGACGGAAGGAGGAGAACTAGTTGATGCTACAGAATATAGAAGTCTAATTGGATGTTTGAGGTACTTACTTCATACAAGGCCAGACCTCAGTTACTCAGTTGGCTTATTAAGTCGGTTCATGCAAGAACCAAGGGAGCAACACATGAAGGCAATTAGACAAGTGTTACGTTATATTAAAGGGACTTCAAACTTTTGTATAACTTACCACAAGACAGGAGGATGCAAGTTACTTGGATATAGTGATAGCAGTTATGGCATCAACATAGAAGAAGGAAAAGGAACAACAGAGATCATATTTTACTTCGGGAACTCACCTATAAGTTGGGTTTCTCAAAAACAACCTACTGTTGCATTATCATTATGCGAGTCAGAATTTATGGCAGCAACAGCAACAGCTTGTCAAGCAGTATGGCTACAAAGACTATTAAACGCTTTAACAGGATGGGAAGAAGAGAAGATTACGATCAAAGTCGACAACAAATCGGCTATAGCACTTATGAAGAACCTCGTGTTTCATGGCAGAAGTAAACACATTGATATACGCTACCACATTATCAGAGAATGTGTTGAAAAGAATCAGATCGAAGTTGAGCACGTAAGTGGAGACTTACAAAAGGCGGACATACTTACCAAGGCATTGGCAAGGACCAAGTACGCATAAATGAGAGAGATGTTAGGCATAAAAGATTTGAAGAGTTTAGGTACGAGATTAGGGGGTGATTGTTGGCATAATCTCGTCCCTAAGTGAAGTACAAGGGGCTACATGTTCAAGTCAAAAGTTACAAGGACCAAATAAGGTTATACTAAACATAATAACCAACTAAACGTTTGGAGGGATTCTGCAGACACAACGGTGTCATTTCACAAAGTATAAATAGGGGTCGAATGATCTCAATTAGGATATCATAATTGTACAAAACATAGTGTAAAAACCAATTACCTTTATAATACAAATCGTTTAGTTATTTGTTGTTTAATTTTACTTAATTCATTCGAGTGTTTAAAACCCCGCTGGGAAACATCCATTGCTTTTGGTTGTGATATGAGGTTATGATTATTTTTAAATAAAGTCGCCCGACCCTCCTCCATATGAGTGATATTAACCAAGCTGATGGGATTGGAGATATCAGACAAAGATAGCAGTGGTGGTGGTGGTTGTTGATTTGACATGTTTTTCAAAGAGAGAATTTGTTGTGATTATAGGATAAGATGAAAGTTTTTTGGTGATTTTTTTTTCAATTTTTGTAACGAAAATAATAAAGTTTTTGAGTTTTCCAGTGTCAGAAAAGATGAAACCGATGGCTTGATTTACATCAGGGGTCCCACGGATGGCGCCATGTTTACGTAGGTGCGTAAAATGAGGATTTGGGTAAATCAATGGTGTGAGATAATGATGATCATATGTTTGGTTTCTTGTGTTCGGTAAGGACCCCGAGATAAGAATGATTATCTTGAGCTAGGGTGTTACTCACATACGATGAGGGTTTATTGTATGTGAAATGAAGAAGATAACTTAGTTCTTCTCACCAAATGCACCGGTATTTATAGGATGTATTTGGGTTGTGTGCGACACGCGGATGTGATCCAGCTAGATGTTCCAACTGTCCTAGAGGGTACACATGGTGGATATCTTATGTAGGAGACACGAATGACACGTGGCGTAACATTCTTGGCTCATGTGGTTATTGGGATCTTCGGCAAGATCTACATGTACTACAGAAATACACGCGACACAACCTCTGGACGAATGAGGTAGTTACACATGGTGTTAGCACATAAATGCTTTTGAGGATAAGTTTCCAGCTGCTCTTGCCTTGGAGTTAGTTTTCCAGGCAAGAGTCGCTTTGTATTCGGCCAATGTTTGCCTGGGAAATTGGTTTCTCATGTGCGTTTATTGGGCTTTTAGCCTGTGGGTTAGTTATGACTGCATGGGCTTTAGCCCTTTGGACTAAAATTCCTATACACTATCAGTAACCAAAGTACCAAACATGCACATTGAACTTTCGACATGTGAACTGAACTAACAGCCATCTTGGTTCCAATAAATAATACAAATATGAATACTGCAAGAATGTCAAAATCACTAATGTCCTACTAAGTTAAAACAAGTATTTTCGGGCATTCTGTTGGTCACCATGGTATTATTATACATACACACGATTTAGAGAAAATATGTAGAGGAGGTATATATATAGTTGTAGATACAAAGATGGGCTCACCATGGGCTTACCATGGGCCGGCTTGGTTTCTTAACTAATACAAATAACTATTACGTATTAATCATTCGGGGATAGCTTGGCTATAAATTTTGTAACCAATTAGCTACAATTCTCCACATAAATTACATAAGAAAGGACTCACTGACCGACTAAAAAGACTCAGGGATCCATAAAAGGTCTTAGGGACCCACAAATTATAGTACAAGTTGTAGGGTGTAGGCTACAATGCAATTGTAGCTAATATATTCCTTAATCATAATACAATATCTAATAATGACCGACACTTTCACTTCTAACACATTCACTATGGTGAACTTTTATAAAGCTTTATAGATTTAATTTTTCATGCCACCTCAACACTTTATAAACCTTTTAATTTAATGAACCTATTTTTACTATGGTTTAAACACCTTAAAGCTTTGTAATTGTTTCCCATAACGCATGATCGACCTATTTATCTTACTAATTAGACTAAAATTTACCTTAACTGGAATTGGTTGAAATATAACATCAACATAAACTCAAAACCATAAGAGCACAAGATCATGAAGTAATATTTTCTTGGCTAATTACAGTACAACATTGGCTAAAGAGCCCTCTTTTCATATTCAAATACAAGAGCACGTGAACAAATACAACATGTGAACAAGTTTAATAATTAACTGTTTATAAGTATCATAAATTTGGCTAATCATATAAGGAATATATTGATTATTAGATGCTAACAACTACAACAACCTATGAACAACTTTAATAATTACTTCTTGATCAATATTATAAAATTGGCAATTATCAATTGAAATATATTCATTATGCGTCATTATATGCTAATGCTTTTGTATCTTGTGTAAAGGTCTTTAACAATTCTATTGTCATTTAAGAAGTGATGACAATGAAATTTATTTATTTTATTTATAAAGATAAAGACAGCTAACAAACCCAGACTTATATAATAGGAAAATTTGAAGACATTCCTTGTTATTTTTAATGGATGGAGGTCTGTTTTTTGTAAAGACGATTAACTTTTTGTCATAGGAAACGTCCCTTTTATTGAATGATTCAAAGTTTGAATAATACAATGTGAAACCTTACCTTGAAAAATCATTAGATGTTAAACAGGTCTTGAAGGGCTGCTGCTAGTACCTAGTGGTCTTAGTTTATTGAATATACAATGCTCTACATACTTATGCATCTCATGATCGAAGTGGTGGTCAATTCACTAAAAATTTTTTGGTACTATGCATAAACATTTAATCTAATACTCTACATACTTATGCATTTTGATAATTTACGTAGTGACTGTTAAATAAAAAAGAATAAGAAAACATACAAATTTCATTCTTAATAATCACTTGAACGACCTTAGTAACAAACAAACCTCAATTCCAAAATTAACATAAAATCTATTCGAGGTTTAAACACGATAATCATTCCAAAACACCAACTCAAGAGCAGAGAATACATAAAGTGATAGAGTAACATGTTTCGTCAAGGGACCCAAAACACGTGGCTTCCAATTTTTAGAACAATTTTAGTGACACATTTCATCAAACACGTTACATGCCATGTATTGATGATTAGTGATGATCAAGGATTTCTTTTTGAACAAATATCTAGAATTGGTTGAAAGGAAACATAAAATAAATTGAAAACCACAACTCCACAAGAGCACAAAATCATGAAGTTATATATTTTCTTTTTTGTTAATTTGTAGTTGATTACAATAGAACACCGGCTAAAAATTCTTCTTCCCATTTAGACGAATGCAAGAGCATGTGAAGATGTTTTATAATCAATTGTTATTAAATTGGCCAACTAACAATAGAATATATTCATTTATTAGTTGCAGTAAAACATATTCATTGACTTGTTATTAAATTGGCTACGTTATGTGAACAAGTTCTATAATCATGTGTCATTTGCTACCTGTTTTTGTATCTTTCATAAAGTTCCTAGCAGCAGGTAGTGGTTGACCAGCAATAACGTTATAGCGACGTCGGCAATGTGTGGGGAGATCAAGAAAAGAGCCAACTTGAGTTGATAAGTTACAACTATTTTCAGATTTTGAACCTTCTGCGCCAATCTATATTTTCCTTTTCATCTTAAGTAATATTTAATTTGACGTTAATAATTTGGGATTTACATCAAGGTGGTAGGTAAGCGGGCAACAAGCTGCGCCGCCACCCCTTTCTGAATAGCAAACCCTATTCTACTGAAAACATAATCGTGACCCCTCGGGGCCGATATATTGCTGCGAACAATCTTACGAACCCGATCCAAGAAGCGCACAGCTTCAGGGGCTAAAGAACCAAAAGTGTCAAAAGCAAAAGGAACAAACACGTGTTGATTCTCATAGCAGGCTTTATCATGTTTGTCCACTTTCTTTATCTCAGCCTTCATAACAGCTTGCCCAGCCGTAAACCCATTGCCCCGAAGATCCACGAGGGGGGACACACCAGTGAGGTACACTCGAGAATATAAACTAGTTAATATAATGGATTTAGTTACCTAATGATTTTTTAATTTTATTTTTTGTGATTTGTATTAACAACGGTATAGTAATAAATTCTTGGTCATTAAAGTTTTGTTCTCTATTTCATGAATATAGTTTGTTTGTGGACGTGTTTGGTATTAACTTCGTGCTATTGTTTTCAAACTGGACATTTCAAAACTTATACGTAGTAATTACCAATGTGGATAAAAAAACATGAAAGAATATGAAGTTGTGAATGTGTGTGCGTTCCGTGTTATTTTATATAAAGAATAAGGTCCGGTTTTGCATTATTTTAATAAGAAAATGAAATTATTACGGAGTAATAGACAACTAACTTTTTGACCATTAAGATTACACAAATTATCTCTAGCATATAGGAAACTTCCTTCTGTTGAATAATTCATAAAGTGATAAAGATGAAATTTCTTTATTTAATTTATAAAGATAAAGACAAGCTAAAAAACCCATAGACTCAAAAAATATTCCTGAATTAATTGACAAGAAAACCAAGTTCTTCCATAGGCATGTTATTTTAGCTATAAAAATTTGAAAAATTCCAACCCCCTTTTTGTATCTTTCGTAAAGTGCATAGCAGTTCTATTATCATTTATGCAGTGTTGAAGATGAAATTTCTTTTTTTTGCTATAAAGATAAAGACAAGCTAACAAACCCATTGACTAAAATAATATTACTTAATCAATAGACAAGAAAACCAAGTTCTTCCATAGACATGTTATTTTAACTATAAATTTCTGAAAAATTCTAACTCTGTCATTATCGTTCCCTTTTTTATATGTATAATAGACTTTGTTTATAGTTGACAGTAGACCATAATTTAATCTGAAACAAAGAATCAAAATTCAATATTTATTCTATTATTTTAATAGATAATTCACATTTTTCTAGTATTTTTTCCTCCCAAAAGTGTCTCTATTGAATCAGTCTCACATTTTAGGCCCGAAACATTATAGGCTTGAAAATCGTCGGATTATTATTAACATATGGAGTTGTATATATAAGGAGTTTAATAAGATCTACCATGGATAAATTACAGCATCCAGTACTAGTGATTAATGGTGTTCACAATTATATGGTAATGTGTATAAGCCCGAGCATCAATTAATATTGCTCCATGGTAAAAACAAACTTAAGTAAAATTAAAAATAGTGCTACCAACCCTGTATGTACATGTATGGAACTACACACATTAATATTCTAAACTGATAATTGAGTTCCCTTCTATATCTAATGACATCGGATCGATGTAGTTGCCAACAAAAAAACCAACTGTAACATACGGATCAACTCCATCTCCAGACAGAAAAAATTGTGAGTAGAAGCACGTCACTCCAGGTAATTTCGGCTTGATTTAACCTTCCCATACCCGAGAACTAAAATTAATGATGTAGATACATGGTAAAATATTTATATAGTATAGAAAGTGAAAAAATGGGTGGGTTGTGTAACAGCTTGCACGGGTTTTGACTGACCAAGTTATGTACGGGTTAACTCGCACTATTTCTTGTTGATGACCTAATTTTTTATAGATAATTAGTGCAACTGTGATTACAAAAATTGTGTTTGTACAATAATAATCCAAATTTTGTTAATAAAATGTCAGAAAACGAAAAAGAACATCAGAGAAAAAAGTAGAAAAAATGTTAGAAGCTTTTTTTTGGGGGGTAACCATGGTTTTCAACCTTTTGGCCGACTAATTCACGGGGTTTGAACCCAAAATGTTAGAAGCTTTACCGTTGGATTTAACATGAAAATGAACGGAAGAAGACTAACAAGCAGAGAAGTGGAGTCAAATGGTTAAAACTTCCCAGGGTGATTTGTTCTAACTTACTACAAAGAGTTTTTGGATAAATGTATATAACTATGCATGTAATGTGTTTGATGAAATTTGCCAGTTTCACTGAAATAGTGAAATGGTTCTAAAATTCGGAAACCACGTGTTTTGGACCACTTGACGAAACGTATTGCTCTGTCACTTTATGTATATGAGTAAACCTCGGATAGATTCTATGTTAATTTTGGAATTGAGGTTTGTCCGTATCAGCTTGTTCAACTTGTTAATAATGAAATTTGTAAGTTATGTTGAATTTGTGATCTAACATTCACTACTAATATGGTCATTTGGTGGCACACAATTCTAATTGCAAAAGTATGTAGAGTATTAGATTAAAGTATTATGTATGGTATAAGTTACTATTATAAGGATCACCTAAAAAATAAATAAAGACAGCAGCCCTTGAAGACCTGTTTAATCATATTATAACTTGATGTTTGTTTTTTTTGTTCTTTATCATTTTCAAACGTTAAATTATTTAATAAAAGGAAGTTTCCTATATGCTGTAGACAATTTGTGTAACCTTAATACTACGTCAAAAAGTCATTAGTCTACTATACAATAATAATGCAACTACCACACTTGACAATTACTAGTAGTAGTTTATAAGTTTTCTTTTAACTAAAATATGTTTATTTAGCTGATGTTAAAAGGCATACCAATCCATCTAAATTCTCAAATCTATCAAGTGGTTCACGACACCAATGTCAACAAGTCAGATAATGAGTTGATGAAATGCTAAGTGTGGGACAAAGTTCAGTAGTAGACTAGAAGATAAAGGAGTATACAGTAATAGTCATAGACTAGTAGGATAATAGCATGCAGACTTTGATGGTCCTGAAAAAACACACTATGGGATGTCACCAAGTACCAACACATTAGAGTAATAAAACATTTAACTTCCTGAGGGTGCAGACGAATTAAGGGCGGAGCTATTAAGGGATCGGGAAGGGTTCCTAGGTCTAAGCCCGTTAGTGTATTTTTTCATGATTTCATTTGTATTTCCGGGAAAAAAAATTATTATGGCCCATCCCATTTAATGTATTTCCTGAAAAAAATTTGTTTCGGCCCTCCCATGAAAAATTTTCTAGCTCCGCGCAGACCATAATCTTCGGGTTAACGAGTCTCACGCCTAACGCGATTATATTAGTCACAAAGGTTCACAAAACGTCACACAAAAGAAATAGTAACATTCACTTGATGCCACAAAATGAAACATATACTACGTACTATGACTAACTTATCACACCGGCCAACTACAACCATTTGTGCCATACGCACTTTTCCATCTTCATCCAACTGATTACTGACATGGCTCACTGCTACCAATCACGGACATCACCACAAGACGCTAATCCAGTGTAAGACCACGTAATCTTTCATCTGAGTTGCTATTTTGTCCATAATGCCAATCACATACTGAATTCTTTTGCCAGTAGGCACTAGCAGCAGCCTTTAATGACCAATTTAACATCTATGACAATTTGGTGAGAAGGTGCCATCATGTTTGTTGTTTTGTTATTTTTTCCTTTTTTTTTAATTATCTTCTGGAACTTTGGATTGTTTATCTACATTTATATGTAAAATGCTTCGTATTTTCAATACTAATTTTGTCGCAAGTTTTATCTTCTTGAACTTTAAAGTATTTATGTACATTTATTTGTAAAATGTAATTTTTTTTTTCATGTTGCAGCCCCAAAAAATTAGATATAAGCGATCAATAATCATGGACTATTACTCTCTGGGGTTAGTTATCCACGCCCTTCCAGAGGGAGAGTATCCAATCATTGGATGCATCATCGGCTTGTACGGTGTGCACCGCGGGTTGTACGGTTTGACCAAAACTTATTAATGTGACAATATAAGGAGGGTTTGTATAACATAGTCGTTACTCTCTTTACTTGAAAATTGAAGAGACAACCCACCATCATCTTTTATGGTCAACTATACTCGCTTTGATGTCTTTTTTGTTTAAAGCACACTGTCCCCCTTCATAGTTGATAGTTCATGTACTAAATATCTCATTTATGCATATATTTTGTTGTGTTCGAGATTATTCATATGTAATATTTAAAGGAGTATTGTAGGTTTATTTTCTTCCTTTCTAATTTATCATTCAGTTTTATTTGTATAAACAAAAAAAAATACTATAAGCATCTTTCATAAACTAGTGTCAAAGATTTTGATATTTGCTATTAGTAATGTTTTATTTTCAAAGTAATACGGAGTAAAGTTGAAAACCATTTATTTTTAACTTTTTACCATTTGCAAGAGTAACTACTAGCCAGTATAACAAATAAGGGAAGCTTCCTATACACTGCACAAGTCAATATAGTCTTCTTTTATTAATAGAATAGAAATATGAATAGAAATATCCAAAGATATATATAGATACTCATCCACAACCACATATCTACAAACTGATGCTAAACACATTCATATCACCACCACCCACCTCCCTCCTTTTTGACTATTGACTATCAGTTCACCTCTTTCAGATCTCGTGAGCATACTCCTTCATTTCGTATCAGTTGTAACCCAAATTTCGCCCTCTTTTTTATAAAGATAGAAACATGATGTTTTCATTTGACGAATTTGATCACCTAAAAATACCCCTTGAAAATATCCTGATAGCCACCAACAACTTTGCTGAAGAAAATGTCGTCGGCACAGGTGGATTTGGAAACCGTTACGAGGGACAGCTCTTGTGGTCCGGTGAGTTGATTGATATCTTTGCTCGGAGGTTAAATAAAGAATTGGATGATGGAGAACAAGAGTTTTGGACGGAGATTTCGATGCTGTCAAGTCTCAGGCATAAAAATCTGGTTTCTCTTGTTGGGTTTTGTGATGATAATGATGAGAAGATCATCATTACTAAGCTTGAGACCAGATTAAGTCTTAGCCAGTATCTAAGTGACCCGATGTTGTTGACATGGGTGCGACGATTGGAGATATCAGTCGGTATTGCGCATGCTTTGAGCTACATTCATTATGACGAGCCACGCGATTTCAGCGTAATACACCGGCTCATTACCAGTGACAGAGTTCTATTAAATGATGATTGGGAACCCAAGTTATCTTGTTTTGAATGTTCCATGAAGATTGAAGCATCTAAAAGGCACAATTCTTTTCATACTAATAAACTTCGGTATGTGGAAGGGTATGGAGACCCAACATATATTGAGACTAAAAGTGTGAACCACAAGTCAGATATCTACTCCTTTGGGATTGTACTGTTTGAGCTACTCTGTGGTAGGAGATCAGTTATTGACGGCCAAGATAATAAGTATTTGGGCCCAATGGCCATTTTCCATTATAAAAAGAAAATACTAGATGAAATAATTGATCCGGTTATTTGGAAACAAATGGATCCGCAATCATTCAACGTTTTCGCGAAGATAGCATATGACTGCTTGAATGAAGATAGATCTCAACGCCCGGATATAAGTGAGGTTGTCACAAGACTTGAGAACGCGTTGAAACTTCAAATGGAACATCAAAATGTTGTAAGACGGTTTTTTTCTTTCATATTTCTTTTCTAATAATCTATATTTATTGATAATATTAATATTAACACAAGTTAAACTATTTACTTATGACTGTATTTATGATATTAAAGGAACAATCAATAGTTGCGGCCAAAGTTGAAGATATATCCGATCATGAAAAGGTAATTATTTACTTATTAATATTGCTTGTCATTTTTAGAAAAGTGAACTCCATATCTACACGTGTCATTTTTGGAACACTTGGTAATGTTGTCTTGTTTTGTACATATAGGAATCATTGACCTCCGTATCTACACATGTTGAGTCCCATGTCAGCCAAAAGACAAAGTCTTTCCTCAAAGATCTTTCTCACTTAAAATTCAGTGCCGAAGACTTAAACTCAGCAACAAACAAATTTGCTCATGAGAATTTTATTGAAAAATGTAAGAGATATTGTTGTTATAAAGGCCGTCTCTTACATTCTGAACAATTCTTCGATATTAATGTGAAGAGGTTTTATGAAAAATATGTAAAAGATGAGAGCAAAAAATTTTGGACGGAGATTTCAATGCTTTCTAGTCTCGAGCATAAAAATCTAGTGTCTCTTATTGGGTTTTATGAGGATGAGAAAAATAAGGTTATCATATACAAGAAGGAGGCCAACGAAAGTCTCGCAAAATATCTAAGTGACCAGACCCTCACATGGATGCAAAGGTTGAAGATATGTGTTGGTGTTGCGAAGGCATTGAGTTACATCCATTATGATCCTGGACGCGATTTTAGTGTCATACATTGCAACATCATGAGCTCGAATATTTTACTAGACGACAAATGGGAACCCAAGTTATCTGGTTTTGAACTTTCGTTGAAAAATACAGTAGCTAGGAGGCATCGCCTTCTCCTTACTCGTGATGTTATCGAGAATGTATACCTGGACCCAAAATATAAAAAGACTGGCGGTGTGACCCACAAGTCAGACGTGTTTTCATTCGGAGTTGTATTACTGGAAGTCTTGTGCGGAAGGAGTGCAAATGATGACAAAGACGAAGATGAAGACAAAGGCAAAAATGAACTTGAAGATGAGTTGAAAGAGGGGTTATTAAGTCAGCTGGGCAAATCTCATTTGGATGAAATGATCATGCCGCATTTACGAAATCAGATGGAACCAGAAGCATTAAAAATCTTCTCAGAAACAGCATCTTGTTGCGTAAAAGAGGAAAGAGCAGATCGCCCATATATAGACCAGGTTGTCAAAAGACTTGAGAAAGCGTTTGAGCTTCAACAGAAACACGAAAACCCAGTAAGAACATTAACTTTTTTATCAACTTCATGTAACAATAACTATTATATTATCAACTCATATACTATTTCTCTTCCAAATATTATTGTAGGATCTTTCGAGGAATGTAGTTGACCGCACATCATCCGATCACTTGAAGGTAATTAAACTCTTTAAACTTTTTATTTAAATGCGGATAGGTGTTACTTTATATGTTTTTTTTTAAGTACCAAACAATTATGGTTTAAAAGCATGTGATTTTGATTTTACATTATAATCTTTTTAACATTGATATTATATTGAGACTATAAATATTACATAAAACTAACTTTTTTATAATTAATATGGTGAATATGAGAGTATGAAATAGTTGTTTTTATTAAGCGTATTTTGACAAAAATAGCAATCTGTAAGCACTTGCGTTTAAAAGTAGTTGTAAGCAACATCATTTAACACCACCTGTTTTGTTTCGTATTTGGTAAGATAGTTGTATAATTTTAATGTGTGACATTTATCAAAAGTAACGTTATAATTCTAAATCTTGTTTAGTATCATTAAATAAGTGAGGTTAGAATTTTAATGCTTGTTTTAAACCATATTACCCAAGAAGCTTTTTATCAAAAATGCTAACTGATACTAAGCGTATGTTTGGTAAAACTAGTTGTAGGTTGTGGTAAATATAGCTTAGTGGTAACCACGTAATGTGATTTTTATTTTTATATAAGTGTTTGGTAAGTTATTTGTGGCTGTAACTAAAAATGTAGAATGTCACTAAGACAGCTAGGTGCACGGAGGTACCAATAAATGTTATTGGGTTGACAAAAAAAAAAAAACTCAATAACAACACAATAACTAAAACATCCTTCTCAGCTATAACTGTTATAGACGCATGTAGGTCTTATAACACATCATCAAAAATACCTCACTATAGTAATAGTAATAGTAAACAACCAATGGCGGTAGTGAATTTCTTGGCGAGAACACCACTAGCGAGCACCATCAGTGATGCCTACACACAAACTCGATTCCATTTGATACATGTGTGCAACCTCTACCGAAAGTGGTATCCAATAAACTATATCTAATTCACTCATTATTCGAAACATGATGATCTGTATTTTCTCTATAATTCTTCATTTTCAATCTTGCCAGTTGCCACGTGTCTTGATCTTTTTATTAGATGTATCTTTAGGCATTAGTTTTGGGGATGATATTCATTATTTTAGTTGACTAGAAAATGTCATCTAATAGTAATTAAGTTTTTTGAATGTTTTAATTATGTCACTCAAACTTTATGGGTTGAGTTATTAAGACCCCCCCCCCCCCCCCCCCCCTTTTTTTTTTTTTTTTTTTTTTATTTTTATAATTTTGTTTATATCAAAAAGCTATAAATCTGAAAATGCGGAACTGTAAATATAAAGTTTAATAAGCCAAACGCTTAAAACTGTCAGAAATACGGAACAGAAACTGACAAAAAACTGTGTTGTACTGGAAAAAGCGGGGGGACAAGGTGGCAGCTAGGGGGTAGGGAGGGTTGCAATAGTATGACCCAACTTTATATCAATTACAACTCTTAGCCATCACTTTTGACTTTTGATGCCATTAACATTATTTTATGATACCCACTGCTACAACGTACGGGTACCATATTAGTAAATACTCAACACACTTTCAAGAAGCTTAAATGATTAAGATTTTCTTAACATAACTAAGTACTTCCTTTTGACAAATATCCATGGAATTTTTCTTTAACCCGCTTTTTGAATTATCTCTTGAATTCTCCACCAAAATTAGTTATTCGCAACTATGTCATTAACTTTTACAATTGTTTACAAACTTCGTAAGTGTATATTAATAATGACAACTTTTGCCATTAATTTTACCAATCACCCCCTAAGTTATGAAAGTATATTTTGAGACTTTGACAATCAATAAATGTCATTTATGATTTTTTGAATTAGTTCTTGATATCAGTTAATCGGTATTATGACCTGCACCTTGCAAAAAGGCATGAACACACCCGGTACTTGCTTTCTGATACCTCCACCTACTAAATGACAACGAAGTAAGAATTAAAATTACATGATACATTATTTTTGACGATTAATTTACAAATGAGAGCCCTAATTTAAATAAAGTGTAATCCATCAACTTTAATTTTACATTTACTTGGAATTTATTTATTTTTCACTATTACTTATTCCATCTAATTCTATACGAATTTTAGACCCTTGACAAAAAAGGCCTTAATTTGGAATTTAAAAATGTCAAAACAAATATCATATTAATTGAATAAATCTAAAATTACTAATAAAACACATTTTTAGAAGCTTAAATCATTAATATTTACCTAAAAACAAACTAAGCACCTTCTTTTGACAAGTGTCTGTTGCATGTTTCCTTAACCGATTTTTTGAATAATCTCTTGAATTCTCTGATCATAAATTAGTTATTCACAAGTACAACTATGTCATTAACTTTTACCACTGTTTAGGACTTGGTAAGTGTATATTAATAATGAACATCGTTGCCATTAATAAGTTTTTAACTATTAATCTCCAAATGAGAACCCTGATTATAGATAAAGTGTAATCCATCAACATTAATTTATATTTACTTAGAACTTAATTTTTTTAACTATTACTTATTCAATGTGATTCTACACGGATTTAGCATTTAAATAGGTCAAAACAAAGGTCATATTAAATACAATACATGTGACATATGTTGTTCCAAAATATAAAATAACTATATACATCTTATCTTAACTATATATAAGGAGATAACAAGAATTTTTAAAACAAAAAAATTAAAAAAAGTGATTTGACAAGAATACCCTTTTGACGTTTATGTTTAAATTAGTGGTTATTAATATGAATTATTTGTTTGTCACGTACCATAAAAAGGTTGACCTATATTCACATGAATAGGAAGGATCCATCATTGACGATAATATGTTTAATGATATATTCAGTCACTTTTAATTTATTTTTTTCAATTTTAAATTTGAAATATTTGTTTTACTTGGCAAGAAGAAAAGGTTCACTCAAGTGTCACGCGATTTCGTTTTTAATTACTCGATTACATTTAAAAAAATTCATGTACACTGCACATATTTTACTATATATAATACAACTATTTTCACCATCCAATATTTATGGAGAATATAGATAAAAATAATTTTAGAAGAAGAAGAGCAAAATGAATGTTCCAATTAATGTTGATGACGATGTTGAACAAGCTACTAACAAGAATGAGGTTAAGTAAGATTGTATTATGTTGTTAATTAACCAACACACTTACAATTATTGACCAATAATATGTAAATTTATTTAAAAGCCTTCTATCATTATACATAGAATAATATATCACCCATTAAAAGTGATTAAAACATTCCGAGATAACCATATGTCACTAGAATTTAAATATCTATGACCAATAATACATGTTCATGTTTTCTAACTTAGTAGTTACTATAAGTTCTATATTTTCATCAATTTTCTTTGAAAAACCGGTAATTCGAGGGATCATTTAGTATTTTATAAATGCAGTAGATTTTTTCCCTATTTTTTTTTTCTTTTTGTAGCTTCACTCCAATCCTTACTAGCATTAATGTGGTGCTGTATAACTCCATAATGTTGTAGGGGAAGAACTTGGAACACTTGAAGATTCGACTAAATGATATAATCCAGGCTACCAACAATTTTGAAGAAGCATATTGCATCGGGTCAGGCGGATTCGGTAAAGTGTACAAAGCAGATCTTGAACATTTTGATAGCAGTAATTCCTCGTCGATAGAAGGTGTGGATAAATGCGATTTACCAAGAAAACAAAGCACGGTAGCCATAAAGCGCATTCACAATCAAGAAGGAGAACAAGGGTTCAATACAGAAATTGAGATTCTGACTAGCTGCAAACATGAGAATATAATCTCTCTTCTTGGATTTTGTGATGAAGATTGTGATCACATGATCCTTGTATATGAGCTTGCTTCTAAAGGGAGTCTTGAGGATTATATGGGAAACAGTGATACGATGAATAATCTTACTTGGATGCAACGCTTGAAAATATGTCTTGGTATCGCACATGGCTTGAATTACATTCACACCAACACAGATCAAGACAAGCAAAAGATAATACACCGTGACATCAAGAGCGCGAATATTCTATTGGACGATAACTGGAAGGCTAAGATCGCCGATTTTGGGCTCTCCAAATTTCATCCAGCAGATCAAGATGCGAGTACTTTCAATGCCAGTACGATTGCAGGTACACCTATGTACTTCGATCCAGAATATGAGAAGTTTGGAAAGCTAAATAAGAAAGCAGACATTTACTCTTTTGGAGTGGTGTTATTCGAGATCTTGACTGGGAGGTTGGCCTATGATTTTGAGAAGGGGATTGCACCCATTGCGCGACATCATTTTGAGAAGGGAACACTAATGGAACTTGTTGATCGCAAGATAAAGGAAGAAACCGATGAGCATGTATTTTCTCTAAGTAAAGGACCCGACAAAGAGTCTTTGGACATATTCGCAGAAATTGCATTTCGATGTCTCGCAGAAACTCAAGCGCAACGCCCAACAATAGATGTTGTAATCAATGAACTCAAGAGAGCGTTAAAGTGTCAGGTAAGTCAATGCTCTATTTTTGATATATATCATTTATATTATTATTATTTTCATATTGACGTTGCCTTTATTTGAACTACTACCTCAAACTTCGCTAACTAAAAAAAAACACTTTACAAACAACATAATTTACGAGCTAAAAAAAACATATCAATATTATTTAGAATAATGTGTAGTTTAAATAAATAACTATTGAGAGACTATTTTCAACTACTCATTTATGTCTTTGGAATTTTGATTTTAATGTAAATGTATCAAATGAAAAATATACAATTTAACTAATTCATATAATACATTCCCTAGAAATATAAAATATTAAAAAATTTAATATCATAGATTCGACAAAAATAATTTTCAATTGTATAGATTTGACTAATTATATTTTAGTAAAAAAATAACTAGCTATTTATTAATTTAATTTAGTCAATGGTGGTAAAAAGATTCCAGTTTGCCAAATTGAGGGGTACTATCAAATCGACTAACTGTCTGATGATTCACAGGAGAACCACAAGGACAACCTCAAACTGTCACTTGACGACATAAAGTTGGCGACGCAAAGCTTCAGTCAAGACAATCTCATTGGACCTGGGGATTTTAGGAATGTGTACAAGGGTAACACTCATGGGCATAACTTCATTGCAGCAAAGCGGTTGGGTAAGAAATCTGCTGAAGGGGAAGCTGAATTTATGACAGAGTTGGAAATCCTCATGGAGTATAAACATGAAAATGTCATTGGTCTTGTAGGCTACTGTGATGAAGAGGATGAGAAAATTATTGTATATAAGTATGCATCCAGAGGAAGTCTTGATAAGTACTTGAGTGATGATAGTCTTACGTGGGTGATGCGACTTAAAATATGCATCGATATTGCAGTCGGTTTGGAGTTTCTTCATGGAACTGTTTCAAGTCCAGAAATGGTAATACATAGGGACATCAGCAGCAGCAATATTCTACTGCTTGATGATTGGAAAGCAAAAATTAGTGATTTCGGGCTATCCTTAGTATGTTCAACAAATGAGGATGTACACTATGTCATCGACAATGTTAGAGGCACAATTGGCTATCGTGACCCACTATACTTGAAAACTGGCTTCTTAACCAAAGAGTCCGATATATTCTCGTTGGGTGCGGTCTTATTTGACATATTGTGTGGGAAACTATCATCCTTAAAATTAGATGACGAGTATCTTTATTTACCCTTTTTGGCTAAACAACACTATTATTTAGAAAAACTTGATGAGTTAGTGTTCGAGGGTATCAAAGAACAAATTGTGCCAGAGTCATATATCACCTTTACAAGGATTGCCCTTAAATGCTTACATCACAGGAGAGAAAGACGACCAACAGCTGATGAAGTGGTCATACAACTCAAGAAAGCATTGGAATTTCAAGTAAGTTTCTATATTTTGACAAAATTGGCCAACTTGAGATTCATATGTATCTAAACTATGACCTTTAATTGTGTTATAAACTGTAAGAAAGTAACTATATAAAACATGAGTTTATTAATTGATTAATGTATATACAGGAGGATCATGAGCTATGGGAGCCGAAATTGCCTAATGACTATAAAGAAATAATCCAGATGTCAAAGTGCCCAGAAATCTATTCTAGCAAAAAGAAAGAGGAACTTTACAACATTTTTTGTAAGGGAATCCTCCTTCAACAGGACAAAGTGGTAACCTATTCATTCTCATATCTCCTTTGTTGGGTGTCTATATATCTTCTCCTTATTGAGAGATAATACAAAATCACACATGCATTTATGCATCATACACATTAAGTCTGATTTGTATTTCGGTTGTATAACAGTTGTTGTCATTCGTTGGTAATGGAGAAAGAAATGAAATGGTTTCAGCCACAATGTTTTCCTACACAAACAGCTGTTCACATGAGTGGAAATCTCTTCCAGAATCAAGGTTACTCTCTCTACCTCTCCGCCTTTGTTAGTTTTAAGTGATAAGAAAACATATGCATTATAGGTAGAAGTATGTTATACTTTTTAATGTTTAAGTATATAAGGTTATTCTTTTTACCGTTTATCACAATGAGCGACTCCACTTGCACAAAAAAATATATGAATCCCTTTGACTCTATTCTGCTAGATCTGTTAATCCTTTGTGCCAATCAACAAAGGAATAGTGCTTCATCTTAAGCTCTTTTACACTTCAGACCTCATCTCATAAGGTTAATAACAAGATTCGTCCTGCATACATACATATCAACAATGATCTGATGTTGTACATGACAAAATAGATTTTAATACTCAATATATGATTGGGAACTATAATTTTATAAACCTTTTTAATAAGGTAGTTGAGGTTTGCTCCTATTTTGGGTCCTGTGTTCTCATGACCGTGCATTATAAATTTTGCTAGCATCTTGATAGTGTTTTTTATAATATTCTTACCTTTATTTAAATAGAAATTTGTCTGGTACACAAATTCTAATAAATTATTTAAACTCTTGTTCCAAAAATTACGTAATTCAAAAATAGAAGTGTATGGGAATAAAGGCTATGACTGATTAAGACTTGGATATTTATTAATATGTGCAGGTTTGAGAAAGTAGTGGAGATATTAGATATTTCCGACTTGAACTTCGAAGTCAAGATAAGAGCTCAATTTTTATCTCCAGATGTTGTCTATGGGGTCTATTTAGTCTTCAAATTTTGTGATTCAAGAAACTGTTCAAGAAAACCTATGTATGTTAACCTAAAGTATAGAAAGGGACAAGAAAGTCTGCATGCATATTTCGCAACATGGAGAGATGAGCAGTGGATGATGATTGAGTTGCACCGCTTCTTGAATCAGAATGAAGATGTCGTTTTTGAGTTTCTACTTGAGAGCTTTTCATCGTACTATAGTGGAGATGTTGCAGTTTATGTTGAAGGCATTGAATTCCGAGCCATTGACAAGGTAAGTTTGAAAATATTTCCTGTTTCCATCCTCAATTGTCTAGTACATTGTATAAAGGGATAGATGCATGGGGTAAAAACTCATGTTCTAAGTTGCACATATACATAACACTATTTGTATACAGGTGAAACATGAAGAAATTATCAAAAAGTTGATGAATGTCCAACAAGTCCAAAATTCCAACACTTATGTGGATCAGGCGGTAGGATTTATAACTACCTTCCAAAATAAATTAAAGATACAAAAAGGAAATGACGAGCTGTACTGGTTAGATGAAGTAAATGGAAAGAAACTTCTTATGGTTTCAGCAGAGGCGTCGTTATACAAATTTTCGGATGCAAATAATTTTACTTCAATATCATCAGCCCAGTCAAGGTTTGCTTTTTTGAAATAACTTTTGTTACATATCCCTTTGAACGTTTACTATATGTGCTTACCCAAATATTTGAAAGTTCTTATAAAGCATTTGATCATTTAAGATTCATGAATAGATGTTGAGAAAAGTCACTTCTTGGATTCGGTTTTATGTGTCTTGGAATTTTACTTTGTGGTTTTTATGATGATGTACATATCGTTCTTGCAGATTTCAAAAGGTGATTGAGCTTTTACCACAACAGATATTAAAAATCAGATGCACGATCAAAAGTCAAATGTTGTCACCATATACAGAATACGTGTGCTACATTGTGTTCAAGCTTTCAAAAAAATGCCAAGGGGTGCATTGTCCAGTTAAAGTACGAGATGTACTCCACCAAGAAAACAATGAGGCTGAATTTATTTATTTTATAACCCCGAGCATATTGAATATACATGAGATTACTCGGTTTCCAAAACAAAGGGAAGATGGATGGATGGAGATTCAAATGTGGAAATTTAACTCAGCTCATGAATTCAAGGATGGCTCTCTTTCTATTGATATGAAATTTACAAGCCATGAAGGAACTATGTCTGGCCTCATCATATGTGGTCTCGAGTTCCGGCCAGTGTAAGAATATATTCCCATACTGTTCGAAATATGTGTTTAATTTGAGTATCAGCAAACGCTTCTATTGTATTTGTGTTAAAATATAGCATACTTTATCATACTAAAACTGGTTATGAGTTTACAGTGACTTACTGTGTGATTTTTAAACTTGCAGGCTTGAAGTCAAGGTTGATGGACTGCCGTTACTCCTAAATTCTTTAAGAACTGAAAGTGACAAGTTAAGGAGGTTTGGAGGGCTGCAGAGTCATTTTCTAACCTGTCCAAGTATATATACATCGTATATGTGTGTTTGTATTGTCTTAAGTGTGATTGCTCTAAGTGGGTGTTTGGATTGGCTTATTTACAGAGTGTAGGCTCCTTTTTTTTTTTTTTTTTTTTTTTTTTTTCTTTTTCTTTTTTGTTACTTCAAAATTTATAAAATTTTATAAATTTTATAAAATTTTGGATTGGCTTATTTACAGATTCTTTAAGAACTGAAATTGTTTGTTCTAAATGCGCGATTAAGTAAAGCATTTATAAAGTTTATCTAAAACGAATAGTCCTCAAGATCATATTATGTCATCCCTGCATAATCTTAGCATCGACCAAGAAAGTAGGTAAAATTTAAAGTCACGTAAACATGAGGTCTTTGTTCATGATTTCGTTAGTACTACTTATGATCCTAAATAACTGAAGTGAAAGGGAACTGGGCAAATTCCATCAAAATAGCAACGTATTTTCTGACATAAAGTATTTATGCCCCGAGCTTCACTTCCGTGCCATCATTCGTCTTACAATCCACCCGAGCTTCACTTCCATGCCACCATCTTTTTTCCACCCGTTGATAATGTGACACATTTTCCATACCTTTCTTACACCACCTCCTCCCTTACACTACCAGTCTATGAAATTGAAAATACAATTTGTTTGGGTACCATGCACGTACTATTTGTTGGATAAAAAACAAAAAACCTTGAAAGCTAATGTGGAATATTGACTCAAAGTAACTACACACGTGACCTCAAACGTTAAATCTTTATTAAGCCAAACAAATTAAAGTAAACTAACATCCCCTTAAAATCTTATCCAAACACCTCAATGATCTTACACTTTTTTTTTTTATTAAGCCAACATATACACTAGTACAAAAAGTACTTATTTTATACTACCTCCGTCCCATATTAAGTGTCCACTATTCATATGCACAAAGTTTTAGAAAATTTCACTAACTACACTCTTCACCAATCAAATATCATTTTCACCCACTAAAGTCCCACCTCATTGGTTGAAATATTCTATGGACACTTAATTTGGGACATCTAAATATTCCATTATGGACACTTAAATTAGGACGGAGGGAGTAGTAATTAGTTACTACTTTTAAGCAGGAAAAATAAGCAATCCCAAACACCCTATAAATAAAGTGACCTAAACAACCGGTTGCATTTCACTAGTTAAAAAAAAAACAAAAAAAAATAATAATAAATAAATAAATAGGTTACTAGTTGAATTTTGTGCACTTACTTAAACAATTAAACCCCTTAACTTTATCTTTATTGTAAAGAAAGTACCGAGGATGTAACGCATAAGTAAATAAATAGTAACAATAACTGCAAGTTGGGTATAGTTTCAACTGAAATGTGTTTAAAAGATGAAAATCAAAAGTTATTTTCTTACTGGATGGTGAAAGAAGCTAAAATGAAAAGATGAGAGCAGGAATTTTACCGTGTGGTTTCAACCCCGACTCTCTTTACCAAAAGTTGTTTATAAGGCTGCGCTATGTCAGCTTTCTTCTCTTCTCCCACTTCCCCTCACTTCCACTCACTTTTTTGTGGACAAGGTTAGTCACTTTGGTTACCTTAACTTTCATTTTTTTAATACTTATGAAATATAAAAACGTAAATAAACGAAAATAAAAACAAAACTACAGTATGAATTCAAAATTCAATTTCAAAATTCAAATTCAAATTCAAAACAGTACAGTTACGGTACGAATTTAAAATTCAAATTCAAAATTAAATAAACCCTATCTTTTTCCCCTATATATACCCACTATATTTTCAACCAAAAAACACATCTCACACACACAATTTAATCAAACTCTCTCAAGAATTGTTGGGATTTTAGAACCAGTTAACCATTAACCTCTACGAGTACGCATCGGATATTGGATCTAGTTAACGCAATTATGTTAAGCACGTAATTAATAAACAAATAATTAATACAATATTAATTAATTAAAATGGATATCGAAAAGCTAACCTTGCTTGGCAATTGATCTCTAGTAACAGAATAAGAAACCTAACGAAACCTTAAGTATCTAAAATAGATACCTCGAAGAGTCTTACACACAAACCCGATTCACGTATACGTTCGATAAACGCTAGTCGAGAACGTAAACAATAAAGCCAACAAACCTTGTCTTTTGAATATAACTCCACGTACGGAAACCACCAATGAACTTTGTCACCTTCTGTCCGAGATATAGAAGCTGGAAAAACAGCTTTTAACTTTACCCGATATCGGACACTATTTGTCCGATATATATCAACTAATGTCAGAGATGATGTACCACGAGCAGGAGCAGTTAACCTCCTTGTTGTTGCTGTTTGTGTCGACAAGGAAACAAGAAAAACAGTAGCTAACCAATACTCCTAAACACTTGTCTTGAATACATGTTTAGGATTCAACCAAACTACAAAAACCCTTAATCGTTTTTAGAAGCAAACGACCAAGATTAAAAGAAGCAGGAGACAATCGGTTTTAGGGATTCAAGAAGGTGTAATTATGCGTACAATGGCAGAAGGTATATGTTTGTATATATAGTTACCCAAACCGACTTCTAGTAGGATTAAACTTGCTCAACAAGTTCTAAACCCAACCACTTTGTACCCGATCAGTTTTAGGACTCTAGGGCCCAAGCCATGTCCCATACAACCCATAACAGGAACTTTAAACAAGCCCACTGGTCATAATAATAATCGGGTCAAGTATTGCATGCATGTATCAGGTATAGTTATTATTCAAGTATAGTTTTACGTTCAACACGTATACTCGTGTTTATCCCATGTGCCCCCATCGGCTCACACACTAATAGTCGTTTTGTCATGTTTGAAAACTCCCACAAACCAACAGCTCCCACTTGGGAGTTGGTGTGTCGAATGGCACACAAAACTAACGACGAAAACGCCTAACAAACGCTCTCACTCGCTTTTTAACTAAAAGTGTATGCGAGAATAGTTTCGTAAAAGTTTCTCAGTAGCATGGTCATTCAATGTCTTGCTGTAATCATCCTTTGTTATAGATACCGTTAAACCATGGATTATGGATCTCAAATCATTCCATATAGTTTAACCATTTAGAATCTCGTTATAGATTTTAATTCAGATATACCAAATATAATCAAGAATCATCTTGTATTACCCTTTGGGTCTGGCCAGACAGTTATCTAATTAAATCTGGAGAGGCGCCATGGTATCTTTCTGCACATATCAAGTGGAGTAACAAATCCTTTATTGACTACAAGTGTTGTGGATGCTGCTTCACATCACTCCTAAATATAGCTTTTATAACTACCTTATTCAGATAGCGTTTTGCGTATACTTACAAAAAGTGATATCCACACATAGCAGAACTTACTTGCATCTCAAGTCTAAGGAAGAAGATAACAAATCATTTTCAATATTTTACTTATGACAAGGATCCAAAAGTAAATGTTTGAAAGTTGGGGTATCCAATATGCATCTCTAGTAAATACATATGATTTTGGCGGGAACAATCCGAATTCTCGTTAGAATTATAACCAACACACACATTTGCCTTATCATAACAATATTCCCATATTGTTAACCGACAATGGACATATTTAGAATGATAAATCATTTCATGGATTAAACATGCAAATATGGAATAACAGATTATATGAATATAATAACAAATACCTCGTATCTTTATTAACCAGAAAATAATAACTGTCTTACAACTCCAAATTATCCTAATACTAATTAACACACAGTTTACATGAGACTACTAGCAGGTACCAAACCTATTTCTCTAGTCAATTTAGAATGCTTAGGGAAATCCAAAGCTTTCGGAAATGGATCTGCTAGATTGTCATCTATGTGAACCTTTAATATCTTCACATCGCCCATTTCAATGGTCTCTCGAAGATAATGAACTTTAGCGCGATAATGTCTAGCACCTTTAGTGATTCCGCTTTCATTAGCTATAGTAATGGCTCCAGTATTATCACAATACGTATTTATGGGTTCTTCAATTGTGGGAACAATGTTTAGCCCATAAATGAATTTACGAATCCATACAGCCTCTTTTGATGCATCACAAGCAGCAATATACTCAGCTTCACTAGATGAAGTAGCAAAGATAATTTGCTTAGTGCTTTTCCAATCAACAGCACCTCCATTAAGAACAAATACATATCCAGTATGAGATTTTAAGTCGTCAGCATCTGTCAAATATCCAGAATCAGTGTAGCAAGAAACCCTGAGCTCTTGTTCATCTTTCCCTCCATAAATCAGAAACATATCCTTAGTATTGCGTAAATATTTAAGAATACTTTTCACAACAGTCCAGTGAAGTTCACTTGGATTCTGTTGAAATCAGCTTGTCACATTCTGTGCGAACGCAACATCAGGGCGAGTACATCTCACAGCATACATAATAGAACCTATAGCCGAAGCATATGGAATTCTTTGCATGCGTTCTTTCTGAGCAGGTGTTTCAGCACCTTGTGACTTACTCAATTTAGGCTTATCTTGCATCGGGATTGCGCCACGTTTGGAGTTCTCCATACAAAATCTTTTCAAGATTTTCTCAATATAAGTACTTTGATTCAAACCAATTAATCATCTAGATATGTCTCGATAGATCTTGATTCCAAGAATATATGCAGCTTCTCCTAAATCTTTCATGGCGAAACATCTTCTAAGATAGGATTTTGCGTCTTGTAACATTGGAATATTGTTTCCCATAATCAATATGTCTTCAACATACAGAATTAGGAAAGTGACATAACTCCCACTAGCTTTCTGATATACATATGGCTCATCTTGATTTCGAGAAAATCCAAATTTCTTTATCTCATCATCAAAACATTTATTCCATTGCCTCGATACTTGCTTAAGTCCATAAATGGAACGCTTGAGCTTGCATACACGGTTAGGATATTTTGGATCAACAAAACCCTCAGGTTGCTCCATATAGACCTCTTCGTAAAGATTTCCATTGAGGAAGGCGGTTTTGACGTCCATTTGCCATATCTCAAAGTCATAGTATGCAGCTATGGCTATGAGAATCCTTATAGCTCTAATGTCTGCTACAGGAGAAAAGGTTTCTTCATAATCAATCCCATAGGTTTGAGTGAAGCCCTTTGCTACGAGACGAGCTTTAAAGGTGTATACCTTACAATCCATGTCAGTCTTCTTCTTGAAGAGCCACTTGCTGCCAACTGTCTTGCAGTTAGGAGGAAGCTCAACTAAGACCCAGACATCGTTGTCTTTCATGGATTGCATTTCCACATTCATTGCATCAAGCCATTTCTTGGATTCAGGATCCAGCAATGCAGCTTTATAGTTATTGGGTTCACCAAGATCCCCTAACTCATGTTCCTCAGCGTCAAATTATAAACACATACTGTCAGGAGCACGGCGTGTCCTATTGGACTTTCGAATGGGAACAATATCACTTTGAGGTTCTTCAATTTCTTGATCATCCTCATCGTGATGAATGCTAGTGTCTAAAGAAGGATTTGTATCTTCTTCTTGAATTAGTTCAAGATCATCCATACTCCCACTCGCTTTAAGATCCATAAGATTACTCTCAAAGAACTCAGCATTTTGAGCAACAAAAACTTTGTTCTCAGATGGAAGATAGAAAGAATATCCCACAGTTTCCTTAGGGTATCCTACGAAGATACACTTAACAACTCTAGGTTCAAGTTTGTCAGGTTTGGTAAGTCTATCACGCTTAGCAAGTGCCTCACAACCCCAGACTTTTAAGTAAGATAGCTTAGGGGCTTGCCCATGCCATACTTCGTTTGGTGTCTTTTCAACCTTCTTAGTTGGAACCATATTGAGAATGCGTGCAGAAGACTCAAGGACATAATCCCAAAAGGACTTTGGAACAGTAGTTTGTTTCATCATAGAACGCACCATGTCAAGCAGGGTTCGATTTCTCCTCTCAGATACACCATTGTGTTGTGGAGTATAAGGAGGAGTTCGATGGGCAATAATCCCATGATCCTTTAGATGATCCAAAAACTCTTGACTCATATATTCACCTCCACAATCAGAATGTAGTGATTTTATGGTCTTCCCGAGTTGATTTTCTACTTCCTTTTGAAATACTTTGAATGTTTCAAACACTTCATGTTTATGTTTTAGCAAGTAAACATAACCATACCGACTATAGTCGTCAGTGAAAGTCACGAAGTAATTTGCTCCTTGTCTTGTAGTGATTCTAAAAGGGCCACATACATCTGAGTGTATAAGTCCAAGTAAAGCTTTAGCCCTTTCGTCTTGATGTGAATAAGGTTTTCTAGCCATCTTACCATACATACAAGCAACACACTTTTCAAGAGACTTAATGTCAAATGAGTTGAGAAGTCCATCGTGTTGCAACTTCTCCATGCGTTTCTTGCTAATGTGTCCAAGACGACCATGCCACAAGAGAGCAGAGTCCAAGTTGGTCTTGGCTCTTTTATTGCTTACAGCAAACATAGAACTTTCATTTGTATTCGAACAAGACATTTCAATTTCATAAAAACCATCACGAGGAATAGCAGTAAAATAAACAACGTTATTCTTAGAAACTGAAATATAATTATTCGATTCAAAACAGTTAATAAAACCATCATCATACAAACGAGAAACTGAAATAATCCCCCTAGTAATAGAGGGATCATAATGACAATCTTTTAAACAATAACTAATCCACTAGGGAGTTGTAAATGATAACTTCCAATAGCTTCAACTTCTGCCCGTTGACCATTGCCTACATACAGACTTAAAGCTCCTGGTTTCAGCTTCCTACTGCCCCTTAGACCCTGAGTATTATTACCCATGTGAGTACCACAGCCAGTGTCATATACTAAGGATGATTTAGGGAAAGAGTAGAGTTCTACAGTGAAAATACCTGAAGAACTAGCTGCAAGAGACTGTTTCTTCTTTTTCATTAACTCGGCGAGATACTGGGGACAATTCCTTCTCCAATGTCCTGTCTCACCACACTGGTGACATGTAGCGTCCTTTGCTGGATTATCCTTCTTGGGTGGTGGAGGAATCTTGGGTTTGGATTTAGAGGAAGAAGAATTGTATGGCTTATACTCAGGAGCATAACCAAACTTGCTGTTTCCATTCCCACGATTCCCCTTAGCAGCCTTAAATGATTTATTCTTCTTTTGGTTTTTCTGGACCTTACCACCACGCACATAATGGAGTGCAGGTGCAACATCTTTCTTTGGCAACATCTGCTCATGTTGCTTAAGCATAGCATGCAGTTCATTTACAGTCTTCCCCATGCTATGCATATTAAAGTTCTGCACAAACGTAATGTATTCTTTAGAGAGACCGATTATGATCAAACTAACTCCATAGTTCAGAGTAACTGGGTGACCAAGACGTTCCAAACTGTCAATGTAGCTCTTCATCTTGAGAACATCTGAGCTAACCGATTGACCCTCTTTCTGCTTACAAGCGTGGAATTCACGTGCAGTTTGTAGAAGCTCTTTTTCTACTTGTTGGGAGAACATAGACTTCAACTCCTGAAGCATGTCATAAGCACCAAGATGAGTTAGATTTCGTTGGATCTCTAACTTCATGGTCATGAGCATGAAGGCAGCTATGTCCTTTGAACCTTTGACCCAAGCAGTATGAGCTGCAAGAGCCTCAGGTAGGACAGGGTGGCCAGGAGTAGCAACAGGTGCTTCAGGTATGGGATGCTCTAGATAAGCTTGCTTATCTTTAGCTGATAGTATAATGCGAAGCTGGCGATACCAATCAATGAAATTAGGTCCAGTGAGTTTTCGTTTCTCAAAGAAACTCCTGAGTACCGAACTATTTCCGATTGAAGTAGTCATCTACAATTGAAAAGTTCAAATAATTAGTATTTTCGATAATTACATTCTTAAAAGAATTAACTACCCAATTAATTACTAATAAGACTAAGATCCATCTTGCAACCCCATTTAATTACCATAGGTCTGACCAGTGTATAAAAAAATAGGACAAGAGGTAAGCGACGAGCGTGAATTGCATAATGCAACTCTTAGACTTTATGAGACTGTTTAAGGCATTAGTATCAAGTAATAATGTCAAAAGCATGTTTAGTTCTCATCTTATGCCTCGGGTTCAAGGTCTGACCAAGTTAACTCGAGATAAGTCGACCAAGTATAAACGTGTAAAAATAACCATAGGTCTGACGAGTGAGAATTAATTACCATGGATTGGAAAGACCCTTAGGTCTAACCAGAGAAGTCAATCTAAGTGCACGTGTTCATAGTTAAAATTAAACAATAGGTATGCACACATAAATGTGGTAAAAGTCGTGTACAAAGAATCATGCAAAACAACTTTGTAACACTAATTTTTAAAACTTTTTGGTAATGACACTATAGTGATCATCATGGTTCACGGTAGCTCCAATCGAACGAATAGGGAGGCAGAAGACCAGGTAAGCGCTGAAGCATAACCTTAGACATCCTTTCGGCGCGACTATGCACACCTCTTTCAACCCCCTTTTGAGTTTGTTCTAGTGGGTTAGCCATACATCCCAAGTGTCTATAGCGTCTAGTTTTTAAATTCTTGAAAATGTGTTTCAAATATTAGGTCACTTTATTTTGCAAAAAATAATTTTCCACGAATCAAATAGCATGTCACAATGAGCATGGTATTTAGGCGTGTAAATAAAGACCCATATTAATGTTATGGTTACGATATGTATTATTCCATATTGCATACAATTAGGTGTCAAAACAAGTAATAATGCACATATAGGAATCACAAACATATAAGCATAAACATCAACATAAATAACCATATATTTTTCCGAGTCCTCTTGCGAGTCTTCCCCAAACGGAGAACCATAAGATCGTCACTAGGATGTAATACCTAGATCGCCCCATACATCACTTATAAAAGCAATTGAGTGGGTCTTGTGGCCGAAAAACACATAAAATAGCATGGCAACCTCAATTATCAAGTAATAACGCAATTTATGTCTTTATGAACCAATATGTAATTCTAATTATCACAATAATTCTAATTAACAATTAATAAATTCAAATTAACTTTTAATTCTAATTAAAAAGTAATTTTAATTAACATGTAATTCTAATTAACAATTTAATTTCAATTAACAAAGTAATTTAATTAACATGTAAATTAAATTCTAATTAACAAAATTAATTCTAATTATCAATATAATTTTTAATTTTGTGTGTGACTAATTATTTATTAAAATTTGACAAGTATTGCATGTAATTGACAAAATAAAATAAAACAAATAACTAAACTAGGTTTCATGCAGCCTTTTAAAACATGTTTTTTAATAAAGAAACGTGTAACCCATAATCGCAAAAACGAGTTGACTCGTGATGCCACTGTTGGGATTTTAGAACCAGTTAACCATTAACCTCTACGAGTACGCAACGGCTATTGGATCTAGTTAACGCAATTATGTTAAGCACGTAATTAATAAACAAATAATTAATACAATATTAATTAATTAAAAGGGATATCGAAAAGCTAACCTTGCTTGGCAATTGATCTCTAGTAACAGAACAAGAAACCTAAAGAAACCTTAAGTATCTAAAATAGATACCTCGAAGATTATCACACACAAACCCGATTCACGTATACGTTCGATTAACACTAGTCGAGAACGTAAACAATAAAGCCAACAACCCTTGTCTTTTGAGTATAACTCCACGTACATAAACCACCAATGAACTTTGTCACCTTCTGTCTGAGATATACAAGCTGGAAAAACAGCTTTTAACTTTACCCAATATCGGACACTATTTGTCCGATATATATCAACTACTGTCCGGGTTGATGTACCACGAGCAGGAGCAGTTAACCTCCTTGTTGCTGCTGTTTGTGTCAACAAGGAAACAAGAAAAACAGTAGCTAACCAATACTCCTAAACACTTGTCTTGAATACAAGTTTAGGATTCAACCAAACTACAAAAATCCTTAATCGTTTTTAGAAGCAAACGACCAAGATTAAAAGAAGTATGAGACAATCGGTTTTAGGGATTCAAGAAGGTGTAATTATGCGTACAATGGAAGAAGGTATAGGTTTGTATATATAGTTACCCAACCCGACTTCTAGTAGGATTAAACTTGCTCAACAAGTTCTAAACCCAACCACTTTGTACCCGATCAGTTTTAGGACTCCAGGGCCCAAGCCATGTCCTATACAACCCATAACAGAAACTTTAAACAAGCCCACGGATCATAATAATAATCGGGTCAATTATTGCATGCATGTATCGGGTATAGTTATTATTCAAGTATAGTTTTACGTTCAACACGTATACTCGTGTTTATCGCGTGTGGCCCCATCGGCTCACACACTAATAGTCATTTTGTCGTGTTTGAATACTCCCACAAACCAACAAGAATGTCTCATGAATACACGGTTAACACTCCACCAGTAGATATCTTCCCGTTAATCCCAACGGAAGAGGAACCGGTTGAGGAACAAGAACAAAATCCGTTTCAGCTTTACTGAGGAACAACAATGACTATTTCTCCAAGATTAAGAATCATTGAGAGAATTGGAAGAAGAAGAAGCACGTGAGGAAGCAGCTCGTAGGGAGCAGGGAGCAAGGGAATAACAAGAGCGTAAGGACAACTTGTTTAACATTTTGGCACGAGAGTGGGAAGAAAGCAGGTTTGCGAACTGGTCACCTTTTCGATGATGGTTATGACTCACACAACTCTGAAAATTGGAATCACTTGGATTAACTTTACGTGTTTTAATTTATGTGTTTCATTTCCTGTATCACAATTTTATTTTCTTTGCAATGTAGTACTCTGCTTTGTTTCTGTAATAAATAAATGTTCGCCTTCTACTTAGGTTCTTCATACTCGAAAGTAAGTTTCCATTCATTTAAAAACAAATTAACATTACAATACACAATTGGTACGTGACATCCTTGTCGACATATGTTCCAAGGTTGGGATTATGGTGAAAAAGGAGGCCCCAATGGGGTTTCTTTCGAAGGAAGGTAAAGAATTACGTCCGGCAGACTTGCTATTATTTAACTGGTTCCAAGGCAAGGATGCATGTTTGGATGTAACTGGAATCTCTCCTTTTGCGGGTATTGATGCTAATTTGTGGGCTCCTGGGGTAGCTTTACATAACGCGGTGGAGAAGAAGAAAAAGAAATATGTGTCCAAATGTGAAGAAAATGGCTACAAGTTCATACCGTTTGCTTTTTCTACATTTGGGGAGCTTGACACGAAAGCCTTAGACACACTTTCACGCATCAAGACTGTTGCTGTTCTCGAATAATGCCAAGAGTGGGGCTTTCATCTTTCATAGACTAAGCTTTTGCATTCAGAAAGGAGTGGGAGCCCAACTAGTGTCCCGGCTTCCCACCAATTTCTTGTAATTTCCCTTATGGTTTCTAATGAAGTGATGTTTTATAATAATAAAAAAAAAAAATAAATATAAAAATAATAATAATAATAATGTTATGAATAATTATGATTGTGGCTATCCATATACCTCAACCTCTCAAACCTTTCATCTTTTGTATTCCCTCAATTATGATTGTACTAAATACTTTGATTATGAGAGTCCTATAAATTGATGTTCATTTTTATTTTGTGATATCAATCTCAATGAAATATATTGGTCTCGATTCTTTTTACTTTCTTCTTTCATACATCAATTATAGGTTATTGCTATTAGGCCGTTGTTTTACAACACGTTATCAGCACAAATGATTTTAAAAGAGATATCGATATGGACCAAGAAAATAAAAGACATTCAAGCCTTTTCATGGAGGACACCAATCATTACTAAGATAAGTTTTCTCTACCTTTTTTTTATTAATAATTAGAATTGCATTATGAATCTATGATAGATTAATTTACTTGATACTGTAAATAATTTAATAATATGATATATAGCTGTTAGATAACATCATATATAATTTAATTGAATCTACATCATAGTCGATCTTATATGCATGATAGTTAACAAAGAAGGAGAGTATATGTAATATGATGACAACATGCTATAACTTTGCTTGTTTTGCCCTATAATATTCTGTGTGATATATTATGTTACAGTTTTGATTGCTTATCAATTGATTGCTAAAGTTTTTTATTGTTTAGAATATTTGATAATGAAAATAGGCTAAATATATTACGTACAAAAACATTGTGTAAGGTGAACAAATTAAAGTTAATTTAATTATATTGCGTTGTTTTTAATGATTTTATAAAAGAACAATACCACTTGTCTAATTTTATTGCAAATATATTTTATGTGATTATGTGATGAAGCATTGGTTTAAGTAATATATATATATATATATTGAATTCGTATATATTTAAGAAACATGAAAATATGGATTCTCATATAGCTACATGTCATATATTCTTTAGATGTGTTAATGTGGGCTTTTACTTGCTAGTTTTTCTTTCGTTACGTTTACTTTTTCTCAATGCAAATGCGTTTGATCCATGTGTTGTAGCTAATTGGATTGTATCTTGGTCAACAACCAAGTTCACTGGTGTTATTAGTATGCATGCATAGGAAAGTTTTTGTTGTTAGTAACTTACGGGTGTTATACACGGCGAGTGATATTACTAAATGTGCATTGATGTTATATATCTTGTCGTCATTATTAAATATTAATTCTAATAATGGTTACTACATTATAAGGAGCATATGCTTAATCTTGACAGTTGATTAGTTAAACAAATTATCTCATGGTACTCTTAGAATTACTTAATCAAAATAAAGAAACATGTCAACAAGACGTAATTTAGGCAAAGCACATATATATGGATTCTTGCACTTGACTAAAAAGCAATGATTATCACTTCTTTAAAGTGGATAAATATGAAATATTATTGCTCGTATGGAATAACGTGTAAATCTTGTACAATAAGAGTAATTGCGCATGAATGGTTTCTTGAAACGAGTTGGTTGAAAATATATGTTTTAGAAAAGTTTTATGAAAAGTTACTGAGCTATTGATATGATTTTAAGTAGAAGTCAACGAAAGTCAACAAGTCAATTAGCTAAAGTCAAACATAACTACCATAACTACTTTTCCCGCCCATTTTCATTTGTATAAAAGATACACTCTTGTATTCATTTCTTATCATCTTTGTAATTGTAAAACACTCCTCTCATCTATAACAAACTCATTTGTCAATAACAAATCATGTTCTTCATGTTCGAGCTTCTTTTCATGAATTATTGAAGTTCCTGCTTGTTGAATCAAACTCTTTTCGATTCATAATTGAATCCTGAAGTAGTTATATCTTTAGCTCATATCATCTTGGTATCAGAGCTACAATCCTGGCCAGATACATTCTTCAAATTCTGTTACAACTCTGTTTCCACCCATAAATACCCACCAACTAACACCACAAACCACCACTCTCATTTCTCCCAACCCAAACCACACCACAACATCTCTCCAAAATCACACACATGTACTTGATTAGTTAGTTACGAATTTTGTTAGGCAGTTACAGTTCTTGATCATTCAGTTACAATGGTGACTCAAACAAGATCCTCTAATACCGGTAATGATGATGAAACCAGGGAAGTTCTTCGTCAAACTATTGCAACACTTATAAGAGAAGAAATGGATAAGCTAAGGGTAGAAATAAGGCAAGAAATCAGGCAAGAAGCTGTTGGGGACAATACTGGTGCTATTCAAAGGCAAAAAGGGGGTGGTCAGAGGGGAGTTCAATTCAGTAGAGTTACTAAGGTTGAATTCCCTAGATTTGGTGGTACTGAAGATGTTAGGGGATGGATGTTTCGATGTGAACAATTCTTCAAGGTAGATCAAGTTGCTGATGACCAAAAGGTAAATATCATCTCAATTCATCTTCATGATCTTGCTTTAATGTGGCATAGACAGTTTGTTAGAATCATGGGGGATAATGTTGATTGGCATTTGTATAGAGAGGCAATTTTGAAAAGATTTTGTGTTGCTTATGATGACCCCATGGCTGAAATTAAGAAATTAAGGCATACAGGCACTCTACAGGAGTATATAGATGCATATGATCAATTGCTTTGTAGAGTAGAATTGCCTGATGAACAAGCAATGAGTTTCTTTATTGCTGGTCTGCAAAGTGAAATTGAGTTAGCTGTTAGGATGTTTAAGCCTGGAACACTAGCAGATTTGTATGGGCTTTGCAAGTTGCAAGAAGCTAAGCAGTTGGTGGTTAGGCAAAATACTAGACCACTATTGCCCACACCAAGGTTTAGCTATCCAAATCAAAGCCAAATCAACAGTCCAAAACCACTAGCTTTACCTGCACCTAACTCTAATTGGAGAACCAAACCTGGAAATGGCCAAACTGCTCCATTTAGGAAGCATCTTACTCAGAAAGAGTTGGAAGAAAAAAGGGCCAAAAATTTGTGTTTTTATTGTGACCAGAGGTACTCACCAGGCCATAAATGTACTGGACAAGTTTATTCTTTGGAAGTCAGTGCCTGTGAGGAGGAAAAGGAGCCCCAATTTGATGTGAATGTTGAACCTGAACAAGATGGTGTAGAGGAAGTGATACAATGGCAACCACCACCAAATCCAACTCAGGAAATAGCACCATAAATTTCTTTAAATGCCATCACAGGGGTTTACAATTACCAAACCATGAGAATCAGTGGCTATTTGGGCAAATTTGAGTTACATATCTTGGTTGATTCTGGTAGTACTCATAGTTTTTTAGATATTGGAACTGCAAAAAGGCTTGGTTGTGAAATAAGGAAAACTTACCCTTTGCAAGTCACTGTGGCTAGTGGCAAAACCATGGTGAGTGATACCATTTGTCCTAATTTTACTTGGACTCTGCAAGGTGAAAAGTTCTCTTCCACAGTTATGTTGTTACCATTAGGGGGCTGTGAGATGGTATTAGGCATTCAGTGGTTATCTTCCTTGGGTGAAATTCTATGTAACTTTAGTGAGCTGAGAATGAGATTTGCTTACAAGGGGAAACAAATGACTTTGAGGAGTACAACTAAGATAGCTGCACAACGGATGACTGGAAGATATGGTATGGGAGCTCAGTGTGCTTCAATGGCTTTATGTGTTTATCCAGTTAGTATGTTGAGCACTATGGAGTTGTCCCACAGTTTTTTGGAACCCCTATTACATGAGTATGCTGATGTATTTGCTGAACCAAAAGGTCTTCCACCTCAGAGGAGCCATGATCATAGAATACCACTTAAAGAAGGTGCCCCTATAGTCAATATTAGGCCTTATAGACACCCCCTACCCAAAAAGATGCAATAGAAGCCATGGTGCAAGAGTTATTGGATTCAAGGGTGATCAGGCATAGTACTAGTTCCTTTGCATCACCAATTGTCATGGTAAAGAAAAAGGATGGTACTTGAAGGATGTGCATTGATTATAGACAACTCAACAAACACACCATCAAAGACAAATTTCCTATCCCAATCATTGAAGAACTTATAGATGAGTTACATGGTTCTGTTGTTTTTTCTAAGCTGGATTTGAGGTCAGGATATCACCAGATTATAATGTATAAAGATGACATTGCTAAAACAGCATTCAAAACTCATGAAGGCCACTATGAGTTTTTGGTTATGCCCTTTGGTATTACTAATGCTCCTTCAACCTTTCAGTCCCTAATGAACAAGGTTTTCAAACACTATCTCAGAAGGTTTGCTCTTGTTTTCTTTGATGATATCCTGGTCTATAGCCCTTCATTGGAATCTCATAAGGAACATCTGAGGGTAATTCTGCATACCATGAGGGTCAATCAGCTTTATGCTAAGAGAAGTAAATGCACCTTTGGAGTTTCTCAAGTGGAGTATCTTGGTCACAATCTTTCAGACAAAGGGTTAGCAACTGATCCTAACAAAATAGCAGCTATGCAACAATGGCCAAGTCCAAAGAACCTTAAACAACTCAGAGGGTTTTTGGGTTTGACAGGGTACTATAGGAGGTTCATTAGAGATTATGCTCTTATCAGTCACCCTTTGACAGTTTTGCTTAAGAAGAATGCTTTTACTTGGTGTGAGTCAGCTGAAGCAGCTTTTCAAGAGCTTAAACAAGCCATGACACATGCACCAGTTCTCAAATTACCAGATTTTAATGAGCCTTTTGTGGTGGAAATTGATGCTTCAGACACAAGGATAGGAGCAGTTTTGCTACAAGGGGGACATCCTATTGCTTATATGAGCAAGTCTTTGGAACCCAGACACCATTCATTATCCACTTATGAAAAAGAATTCTTAGCTGTGATTCAAGCTCTTGACAAGTGGAGGGGCTATTTGTTAGATAGACACTTTATCATCAAAACATATCACTTCAGTCTTAAGTACCTTTTGGATCAAAGAATTACCACACCAGCTCAAATGAAGTGGTTGCCTAAGTTGCTGGGTTATGATTATGAGATTGAGTATAAACAAGGGAAGGAAAATGTTGTTGCTGATGCTTTGTCAAGAATTTCAACCACAAGTACTATTTTGCAGATGCTCACTACCACTCTCTCAAGTGATTTTTATCCTAGAATCACAGATAGTTGGTCTAATGATGTTGTCCTACAAGCTGTCATTCAAAGATTGCAGTCTTCCAATTCACCTCCTAAACACTACACTTGGGCTGATAATAAGTTGTTAAGAAAAGGCAAATTTGTCATTGGCAATGATTCAGCTTTAAGGAGGGGCTTATTGCACCACTTTCATGATGAATCTCAAGGGGGCATTCTGGTGTTCAAGCTACTCTTCAGAGGTTGTGTGCTTTGGTCTATTGGAAAGGTATGAGGAAGGAAGTTAAGCACTATGTAAGGAGTTGTGGGATTTGTCAAAGGTTTAAACCAGAACTTGTGAAGTCACCAGGGCTCTTACAACCACTTCCTATTCCTGATACTATTTGGTCAGACATCTTAATGGACTTTGTGGATGGGCTACCATTGTCAAAAGGAAGATCAGTGATACTAGTAGTAGTGGATAGGCTCTCAAAATATGCTCACTTTATTCCCTTAACTCACCCTTATACTGCTTTGACTGTGGTACAAGCCTTTTTGGATAATGTTTACAAACTACATGGTCAGCCAAGAGTGATTGTTAGTGACAGAGATACAGTTTTCTTGAGCAAGTTTTGGAAGGAGTTGTTTGGTCTACTACAGGTTAAACTACACATGAGTTCTGCATACCACCCCCAAAGTGATGGCCAAACAGAGGTGGTTAATAGGTGTCTTGAATGTTATCTCAGATGTATGAGTGGGGATAAACCAGGGAGTGGTTGAACTGGCTTGCTTTAGCTGAATATTGGTACAGTACCAATTATCATACTGCCATCAACACTACTCCATATCAAGTTGTATATGGTCAATCACCACCTCCTCACATTGCTTACACTCATGGGGACAGTAAAGTGGAAGTAGTGGATAGGTCTCTTACAGCCAGAGAAGAAGCCATCAATTTGCTAAAGTTCCATTTGTTAAGGGCTCAAGGTAGAATGAAGTCCTTGGCTGACAAACACAGGACAGATAGAGAGTTTGCTCTTAATTCATGGGTCTATCTAAAGCTCCAACCTTACAGACAATCTACCATCAGGAAAGGACAACATAACAAGTTATCTCCAAGGTTTTTTGGTCCATTCAAAGTTCTACAAAGGATTGGTAAAGTGGCTTATAAGCTGTGCCAGAGTCTGCACAAATTCACCCAGTCTTCCACGTGTCTTAGTTAAAGCTGCATAGAGGAGATCCACCATTTGTACCTGCTACTCTTCCAAGATGTAACAAAGATGGAGTCCTTGCAGTAGAACCTATGGCTATATTAGACAGGAGGATGGCTAAGAAAGGAAATGCAGCAGCAGTGTATGTGTTGGTCCAATGGGTCAATGGAACTGTTGCAGATGCTACTTGGGAGCTATATGAAGATATTGTTGATCGTTTCCCTTCCTTTGATATGTCTGCTTAACGAATTGCTTACTTGAGGACAAGTAATATTTGAAGAGGGAGGCATTGATATGATTTTAAGTAGAAGTCAACGAAAGTCAACAAGTCAATTAGCTAAAGTCAAACATAACTACCATAACTACTTTTCCCGCCCATTTTCATTTGTATAAAAGATACACTCTTGTATTCATTTCTTATCATCTTTGTAATTGTAAAACACTCCTCTCATATGTAACAAACTCATTTGTCAATAACAAATCATGTTCTTCATGTTCGAGCTTCTTTTCATGAATTATTGAAGTTCCTGCTTGTTGAATCAAACTCTTTTCGATTCATAGTTGAATCCTGAAGTAGTTATATCTTTAGCTCATATCATCTATTCATATGTATCAATCATGTGCTTTAAGCTTTGTGTATATGCATGTAATTCAAACGTTTCTTGAGAAGGCTTTGTATAGTTTTGCCTCTTTTATATGCCAAACTTATTTGTACGAGAGTAGTCTTCAGAACATGATGACAAAGAAACTAAGGCATGCGGTATATACAAATATGAGTTATTTACTTAGGATATTTGAAGGTAAGAATGCGACACAATTTATGGTCGTTGGACCATTAATAGTGTTAAGATAAGGCAAGACTAAACAAAACATGACAATGTACAAAAGATAAACGTAACATTGGAAAATATACATCGTCATTGTTATTTGTTAATATGAAAATCATTTTTCTCTAAATGTTGGAATTTATTAATTATTCCTCGTGGAGTAAGGAAAAGATGTAACGATCAAAAATATTATGAATGTTGAGGAAGAGAATAATGAATGAGTTACATATTAAAATAAGATGTCTTCCTTAACTAGAAATTGTGCAATTGAGTTTGTTAGTTGACTTATTATATCATGTGATGTTATGTATTTGCATGTAACAGTGTAACACACTAAATTAATTTATTTGTATGCAATTTCACTAGTATATATTATGTTTTATTTTCTTTGATAACGTTAAAGGCTAATGTGAGTATTATCTTAAATGTTTAAAAGCTATAAAATATCATATAAAGTTGAATGGAGAAATAAAAGAAAAAATGTTGTATCTCAAGTTTTTTCATATTATTCGAATTTCATAATCAAGTGTAACAGAAGCACATGTGGTCATAAATCAAAGTTTATGAGCCAATATCATATATTAAGTGGCATGACCGGTTAGACCATCTCGGGTGATCAATGATAATTTGAAATGTGTAGAAGAACCATAGGTTCTTCAAATATAGATTTGATGGTTCTCAATGGAAGTTAGTTGTTCATATATTACCACCATATTAAAGTAAGGAATTTTTCCTATACAATTATGGAAAGAATATAAAGGGAATGTATGTAGGCCTATACATCCGCCATATAGATCGTTTTGAATTTTAAAATCGATGCATCGTCAAAATGATTATCAAAGACGAAACTTAAGGTTAGCGGGATTAATGGCTCGGCTTATAAATTGCGAGCATATTTTTCCTGATTGTATCTTTGGAAATGGTGGTAAATACTTTGATATGTTGGGCATTTACTGGAATAAGTGTTTGCTTTTGTTGAAACGTTTATAAAACATATTCAGTTGATTGCAAAACCAACAATTATGAGAACAAAACTATAAGATTTATGGGGCATTTGATTTTAAAAGATATAATGTAAATTCGCATCATGCCAACAAGCTATAATTTTCGGTCATGAACCATATGTTTCCCATATAAGAATTTTATAAATGTTCGGTATTTGTTTCTTGTAAATCCACCACCACGTACAAAAATGGGATGTTGAAATTGATAATTCATATAGGGGGAGAGAACAAGCAGCGAGAAATATGGAATGAATTATGATATAAATGTTAATCCTCACACTAATGAATATGAACTTGAAGTTTATGGGACACTTACTTTTCCATATCTAGTAATTGCCAGCATGTTATTGACCTAAAAAAGGGACTAGATAATATATACGCTGCTAATGCTCCAATTAAAATGTGTGTCCCAAAAGTACAACCAATGAATGGAAATAAGTCTATGGCACGCCTGCAGCGTGATAGACAAATCGATTCCAAATAAAAGTCCTCGAATGAAAAAATGGAGCAAGAAAATCAAGATGGTCGAATCGAGGTAATAAAGACCCCATAATAGTCTTCTAAAGAGAAACTAGACACGAAGGTTCTTGAAAACCCCGGGTACATGAAAACTATGAGATCTCGATATATTATAATGTCTATTAAAGTGTGGAATCAAAGTTAAATGAATCGACGTCGATAGTACTATTGAGTATAATATTGCGCAAGATAATGATAATAATATAGAGCTATAATAAGAGTGAGGATCTTGAAAACAAACCTGCAAGATGATTGGCAAAAATGTAAAGACGCAAGTAACTAATGAAAAATTGAAGTCTCTTGTAATGAGACATGTTTTGGGACTTGAAGACCATACACATGAATGTGTAAAACTTATTGGATATGCATTGGTCTTTGTGTGAAAGCAGAACTAAATTATTGAAATCATGATATTTAAAGCACAACTAATGGCACACTTTTCACGAAGACTAGGAAATTATCTTGAGGAGACATGTTTTAATGTGGTAGATCCAATACATGAATAGAGCTCGTCGATTTTGAATTTTCATAAGAAAAAATCTCGAGAATATAAGTTAATTAAATTGGATTCCATGATATGGGTTTAATAAATATGGGCATATGTGTTATACTCACATTAATGTATACTTGTTAAAAATGTGCCACAAAATAAATGAGTTTGCTCATAAAACTTTATAAAGTATATGGATTTTAATATGTTATAAGTTTTATATAGTTTGATTATTTGAATATCGATGGAACTCCAAGGGTGTTTACAAAGGTAATTGAGTACTTATAAAATAAATTTGACTTTACACACATAGTTTGTTTTCATATATGTTGATCCCAGTTGAGCAAACGATCTAATATAGAAACTGACTTGTAACAAAAGTTTATCAAGTATTACGCGGAATTTAACACTTGATCTTAAGAAGAAGAACAATTAACAATCAACACCTCAATATTATTTATTAATACGAATACTCTTACAGTATTAGGGTTTTGCAACCTTGAAGTGTATCTACCTTAGATATAAAAACATACGTATATCTAACCTAACCTAGGACCTCCTTTTATAGGCTAAGGAGTCCTATACAATATACAATACGTAACCTACAAGATAAATATCTTTTCCATATTTATCTGATACAATAAACTAACCAACTATAGAAAACTAGCAGTGCTTACAATACCCTATCAGCAGTTACCCAATACTACTAGCCGCGGTTATCTTCATCAGTGGTTACACTCTTCAGTCCGTGGTTATCTTCAAGCTTGTCCGTGGTTCCATTACTTAAAGTAATTCATCATCCAAGGAACCTAAAACCCAACAATCATCCCCTAAACTTGATAAATTTTAACAGAATTCTCAAGTTTCTTTTAAGCTGAAAACATCTGATGTGGAGGATGTAGCCAAACACTTACTTGCTTTAAGTATCTTCTCGTACTTCTTCAACAAGTCATAAGCTTGACTATCATAGGACAATAACATCTTGAAACAACCAGGCTTTAACATCTGAGCAATTATTCCTGGATGATTATTCAATTTAGGATAATCACCTTCTACAAGCATATGAATAATCTGTCCAGAAACAGTTAAAACATGAACTCCACAGGTTTGATATAAAAACCATCTAGTAACTTGACCATTGTAGAGTCCTTGCCATTCAGGTTCAGCATGAGTAGGCTCAAATAGAATCTTCAAATTATGATACATCAGCCTCTCATGATAATCATCAAGATGTACTTCACCAAAATTATTCTTGTAAAGTACCCAAAGATTCATCAAATCATCTCTATCAAAATACTGAAGCATTTGTGAAAATTTATTATACTCAGAAACTTCATTATTGAGTCTTTGAATTTTCCACACTCCTTCACTTCCATCTAAAAGATTAAACTCATAAGAAATGATTTGATTCACATCTGCAACAACTTTCAACTTCTTAGAATCAGATGTCTCCTGAACCTCAGATGTTCTTTTTCGTTTACTTTGCATCCATTCATCATGCTCCTTACTCCACTCTTCTTCCTTTTTAGAATTCATTGGACAGAAATCATCATGATTAATTTTCATACATCTCTCATAAATCTCAACAATTCTTGCAAATGTACAACTACTGAGATTATCAGAAACATATATGCCTGAATTCTTGATAATTTTCATCAAAGTATTCCTCAGCTGAGCAATAGTAGGAGGTTTCTTTCTTATAACTCTCTTATTTTCTTTACTAACCTTCCTTGCAAATATACCCAAAAGTCTAGCTTTTTCTTCATCATCAAACAAAGCCCATTCTTTTACAGTATACTCATCATATATTAATTCAGAAGCTTTAAGATAGTTTTGAGATTCATACCATGTAGCTAATATTTTCTGACTAGCTTCTTCTTCATCTTTCTTTCTCTTCTCCAAAACTGCTTTATCCTCCTCTTCAAGACTTTTAGCATATTCTGCATCATACGCTTCTTGTTCTGCTTTATTTTTAAACTTCAGCACTACCTCTTTACCTTTTCCAACATTAGATTTAACCATTTTCTTCTTCAAAGGTTCACCAATAACCAAACTTTTACCTCTTGGTTTAGTAGCAGTAGACTGAACAGATAAAACAGGTGCAATGATTGATGTAGGTATAGATGATGTTTTGCTCAGATTAATTAATGTACTTGCAGCCTCTTTCTCTACTTCTTTAGGCTTAGATGGTAATTCAGAAAGAGTTGTAACAACAGTAGAAGTAGTTGTAATAGCAGTGGGTATGACAATGGTAGGAACAATAGCCAATTCTGAAACTACATCCGTGGTTACAAAAGTACTAACCATGGTTTCAGATGTGTCAGGTGTTGTGTTCTGCACTACATCAACATTCTTCAATTCTTCAAGAACAACTGCATTCCCATCTTTATCAGAAACCAAAAAATCTTGATCTCCACTGTCAACCTCTTCCTCCATAGTAACACCAACTGATACATCCACAGCCTCCCCTGAATTCATACCATCACTCCTCCCCTGTTTGGATACATCATCCACATTCAGAGCAGCAGAGGAAGATACCTTCTTTTTCTTTCGTCGGAAGGCTTTCAAAGCAGCAACTCCAGATCGTTTCACTTTCTCCAAAACCAAGACTTTATGCTTCAACCTCCGAATATCCTTACCCTGAAGCACAGATAACTCCTGTAAACCAGAAACAGTACCCTCTAGTTTAGCACATTGAACCGTCAATTCATTTAAGCGTTCAAGAATATCCTCCCCACTTCGACCTGTGTTAACTGGTCCGAGAGGTGGTTCATCGAAAAAGTCATCATGTACATAGTCATTAACCGTCAATTCATTGTCAGGTTCCAATCTATCCTCATCACTTCGAGCTGTGTTAACTGCTCCGAGCGGTGAATCCTTAGATATAAAAGACATAGCACCAGACCGAGCCTGATCATCTATGCACCCTGTAGCAGCCAGTTGGCTAGGGATACCTCCACCTGTGTTAAGCTCCAAAGAACTTTCCACATTAGGAGTTGCCAAAGGTTGGGTCTTATTGATGTTTCCACTATCCTGACCAGCATCTAAGCATGAATCAGTAGTGGAAGCCCTTCCAATCATGTCACCTCCACCCCGTGTGACAGCCTCATTAACCATACCACTAGCACTAGCCTGAGGAAGCTGAGTGCCCTGTGTGTGCCTAGTCCATGAAGCAAGACCTTCATTAAACTCAGAATCAGTAGGAAAATTAAGCATGTGAGGAAACAAAGGAACATCTCTAATAACAACATTCTGTGGCTGATTCCTCATATATGCAAACACTCGAGGAATCATACGATGTACCTTATACTCTCTAATATGTTCAATAGGATCCTGTATTTGATGTTCCACAAGCAATTGAACAAATCGAGGATACAAATAATATTTACCATTCTTCCTAATATTCTGCACTAACCCCTCATAGATCATCCTAGACCAGTTAAATTTCCTTCCATCAGACAAACAAATAATAGCAGTAGCAATTTTTGAAGGAAAATCATTAAAGCCTGTGGTCTTATTGCTCATACACATCAACAAAGTGTGAATCAAAAATTTCCATTGTTGAGAAAACAGATTCTTAAAAAATTGTACCTTTTCACCTCTGTATGTGTATCCTAATCTCTCTAAACCAGCCACAATCTCAACATCAGAAAGATTATCAACACCATCAGCATCATCAAGCCTCAAAACTTCTCTAATAAGCTCCTCAGAGACCGAAATAGCATTATCATCCACCCTAGTACTAAAAACCTCCAACCCATGAACCTCCTCAAGTTTAGCATTCTTCCAAAACTGACGTATGTAGGCTTTAAAAATGGTAGGTTCAACCGTTAAAGCAAAGTGAATGGGACTATGAACAAGGAAATCAATCATTTGATGAAACCCTTCAGAGCGAGCATCTTTGGTGAGAATAGCAACAAGATTATGTGAAGTGGAATACGTCTCAGCCATTGTGATTAATGATGTAAATGAAGTGGGTTTTGTGAATATACCAAAGAAAATGATTAGGGTTTAAGAAGTTTGGCAATTGTAAATGGATAGAAGATTAACAAAAATGATCCATCCGTGTTTTTGATAAGTGAGATATACTTTTGCCAAAGTGTCAAACCAACCCCTGAAGTATCAAAACAGAGTAACATACTATTTGTTGTTCCACAACAACTGTCCGCAGTTGGAACACACCATCAGTGGATACAGATAAGCACTTCTCCCAACTGATCCAAATTAGAGCCAGCAAATCCATGCCTTTTGAAAAGTGATCTCACAAGATATGAAGGATTACACAAAAACCATCTATTTTTATTTTTTATTTTTTTTTTACAAACATAAGCAGCAAACACACTAGCTCCTTATGCACACACATCCTTCTTTCCTGCAAGACAACACAAACACAAAGACAAAGATTATAGTTGTCAGTGGTTAGAAATAGCCAGAAGTGATTACAAACAACCTATCCGAGGTTAGAACAGTAAAGTCAACATAGTCAACTTCTAGAATATATCTTAGTCCAATCCCCAAGAACCTCATTAACTCTCCAACCACATTAAACCTGCCCCTTAGTTACTTCAGTAACCCTAATCCTCACTTATAAAAAGCACCCAAATATCATATAACACCCAAACCAATCAAGAGATAAAAACCCTAATTGCTCCAAAATCCCCAATGAATCAAAATGTGGAACCCTAGTTGGAACAAACTAGAAGTGATTGATCTAACTACCTCCTCATCCTCTTCATCATCTTCATCATCAAGTGAAGATGGAAACCCATGGCTAACCTATTTGCCTCCACTAGAACCAAGACCAAGAAAATCTCCATTTCTTCCATCATCTGAAGATGATAGTGTAGTGAATCCAAGTGATGCATCTGAAGACTCTGATGACTCTTCTAAGAAGAGGACTTCAAACTCCAAACCTTCATCTTCTAACCCCCAACCAAAACCTCGAGCAAGAAACCCACCACTCCCTAGTGATAGAGAGGTGGTTCTTGGTCTTAGGGCACCAAGTCATGGTGCTTCTTCACATATCGTAACCAGGAAGGGAAAAGGAAAGATGGAGTAAGTTGCTGAGTAGTGGTAAGAGAAGATGGAGCACACGAAGAATATTATATCATCCATCTATCTGCCACAATCAGCTTCAGCTTCTTCGTTTTCATCAATCCATCCTTTCCATTTTGATCCTTAGCTGCTTTGTTTGCATATGATAAATGCATATCCAGCATTCAAACGATATCAGCAAGGATAGTAGTAGTAGAAATATTAGGAGAAAATCATGTATAGATGTAGTCTTTATTTAGCACTTGAAGTTTCATTGTAAGCTGTAAGCTGTAAACTGCTTTGTTGAAAGAACAATGTAACTTCAGTACTTCTTGCATCTATATAATGACTTGTCTTTTATCTGCACAACAGTTAGTGGAAACACAGAACAACTAGCAGTGGATAGATCAATTCTATCAGTGGATATAAACCTTTAGAAACAACACTGTCAGTGGATATAAAAAGAAACAGCAATACTAAGATTACATAATAACAGTCCAATACTTTCACAAACTTATACAAAACAATTTGAGAGTTTTAGAGATTTATCATTCCAATATTAACAACAAGATACTGAAACCTTCCCACATCAAAAGCTTTTGTGAGAAGATCAGCAACATTGAAATCAGTATGGATTTTGACCATTTGAATCAACCTTTTCTCATTACAATCTCTAATAAAGTGATGTCTTATCTCAATATGTTTAGTTCTAGAATGTAAAACAGGATTTTTGATAATGCAAATTGTACTGTTATTATCAATGTAAATCTTAGTATGCATAAAATTGTACCCAAAATCCAGCAATTGATTCTGAATCCATAGAACTTGACCACAGCAACTAGCAGCAGCCACATATTCAGCCTCAGTTGTAGAATTAGCCACAATAGTTTGCTTCTTACACTGCCAAGAAATTAATCTGCTTCCCAAGAACTGACATCCTCCAGTGGTAGACTTCCTATCCAGACTAGCTCCAGCATAGTCACTGTCAGTGTAGGCCACCAAATCAAAAGGAGAATCCTTAGAGTACCAAAGGCCCAATTTAGGATGACCTTTCAAATACCTAAAGATCCTCTTAACAACATTCATGTGTGAGGTATTTGGTGTTACTTGAAATCTTGCACACACACATACTGAGAACATAATGTCAGGCCTAGATGCAGTCAGATACATCAAAGATCCAATCATGGATCTGTACAACTTCAAATCAACTTTGGGACTTCCATCATCTGGTAGCATAGGTTTTTGAGTCTCCATAGGTGTACTTGCACTTTTTACATCTTGAAACCCAAATTTCTTCAACACATCTGCTACATACTTGTCTTGACTAATGAAAATACCATCAGTCCTTTGTTGAACCTGTAGCCCCAAAAAGAAAGTGAGTTCTCCCATAGAACTCATCTGAAACTTATCATGCATAAGTTTCTCAAAATCTCTGCATAGCTCCTTGTTAGTAGTCCCAAAGATGATGTCATCTACATAAACCTGAACCAGTAAAATATCATCTTTGTGCTTTCTAATGAACAAAGTTTTATCAATCAGTCCTCTTTTAAACCCATTGTCCATCAAATAAGTAGATAGGCATTCGTACCATGCCCTAGGAGCCTGATGCAGTCCATACATAGCCTTCCTCACCCTGTAAACCTTGTCAGGATGATCAGGATCTTCAAAACCAGGAGGTTGACAAACATATACCTCCTCATCAATAGTGCCATATAAAAATGCACTTTTAACATCCATCTGATACACAACAAAATTCTTGAATGAAGCATAAGCTAAAAACAATCTAATAGCCTCTATCCTTGCAACTGGTGCAAATACTTCATCATAGTCCAAACCTTCAGTTTGTGTGTATCCTTGAGCAACCAATCTTGACTTGTTCCTCACTACAATTCCTCTTTCATCCCATTTGTTTCTGAATACCCATTTAGTTCCAATAGCCCTCTTCCCATTTGGAAGATCAACCAATGTCCAAACCTCTTGAAGTTTGAACTGAAGAAGCTCCTCTTGCATTGATTCTACCCATCCTTCTTCTGTTAAAGCTTCTTCTATTCTCTTGGGCTCCTTTTGAGACAGAAAACAAGCAAACAAGCAATTTTGCAGATCTTTATGACTGTTTCTTTTGTGAAGAGATCTTGCAAAGAACCCATGTTCAGGAAAGGGTTCTGAATTCTTTACCCTGCTTCTTGTTTGAACTGGAGTATTCAAATTTCCAAGAATCTGTTCCTTGGGATGAATCTTGTGAATTCTGGTAGAAGTAATTGGACTTTCATTAATAACAGTGTCCAAATTAGTCAAATTAGCATTGAAGAATTCATCCATGTCTTCATCATCAGTAGGAGTATCCATCTCAATCAAGTCAGGCATATTAGGATCATGTGGATACTCCTCATCACCAAATAGTGGCTTTGGATTAGGCCCAAAGAAAGTACTATCATCAGTACTTTTAGCTGGAATTTCACTTGAACTGTCAGTGGTAGAAGATGGCTTGTCAGTATTTACAGATGGCCTATCAGCACTTTCAGTAGGCTTAGCAGTGCTTGCAGACTGCTTTTTCTTCTTTTCAATTTCTTCTACCGACACTGAGTTATCTGGCAACAACTCATCCTTATCTTGATGATGATCAAGTTTGCCTCCAGAATTATGTACATCATCATCAGAGGGACCTTGCTTGTGAATGTAGGAAGGAACATAACCAGCTTTCCACTTTTCAACCAAATAGAACTCTTTTGGAGAATCAGCTTCCTTTGAAGATTTATCTACTTCAGAATCCTTTTGTATACCTGCATCAGCATTAGTGGAAGTTCCTGCAATGATAGGCTCATAATTCATAGATTTGGTTAGCATATCAATGTTCAACAGCCAGTCTGGTCCTTTAGTCTCAACACTAGGAGTCTTTTCACTGAATTGAACATGTAGGTTCTCTTCAACAATTCTAGTCCTCCTATTGTATACTCTAAAGGCTTTGCTATTAGTGGAATAGCCTAAAAAGTATCCATCATCTGCTTTCTCTTGAAACTTGCCTAGGTAGTCTATGGTATTCAAAATGGTAACAGGACACCCAAAAGGTTTTAGGAATGCAATCATTGGCTTCCTACCATGTAATAGCTCATAGGGGGTCTTGTTATGAGGCTTTACTACCTTACTTCTGTTTTGCACATAACATGCAATTCCTACAGCTTCAGCCCAAAAGGTAGTTGGTAATTTAGACTCTGACAACATAGTCCTAGCAGCCTCAATTAGTGTTCTATTTTTCCTCTCAGCTACACCATTCTGTTGTGGTGTTCTAGCAACACTAAACTGTCTTTCAATACCTTTAGCTACACAGAACTGATTCATCACATCATTCTTAAACTCAGTTCCATTATCACATCTGATTACTTTGACCTTATGACTTACTAGATTTTCTATCTTAGTAATGAAACTCTTAAGAATCTCACTAGTCTCACTCTTAGTAGCCAAAAAGTATACCCAAGAAAATCTACTATAATCATCAGTGATAACTAGGCAATACTGCTTATGGTTCAAGCTTCTAACAAAGGTTGGTCCAAATAAGTCCATATGAAGCATAAACAGTGGTTGTGTTATGGTGTTTACAGTTTTGGTCTTACAAGAGGCTCTATGTTGTTTTCCTTTTTGACAGGCCACACACAGTTCCTTACACTCAAAAACCTTTGAAGGTAACCCTCTCACTAAGTTTCCTTTTACCAGTTTATTGATTGTTTTGTAATTTAGATGACCTAGCCTTCTATGCCACAGTTTTGACTCATCAACAGATGCTTTAGCAAACAAACATAAGGACCTATTAGGAAGAACATTTTTAAGATCAAAACAATATATATTTTCCTTCCTAGGTACCCTAAGTTGTATAAACTTCTCATCAGGCATCTTAAACTCAGGAGATAACACCACACACTCAGTTTCCCCAAAAAGTACCCAGTTTTTCTTATCACACATTTGAGAAACACTGAATAAATTGTACTTAAGTCCCTGTACCAAATAGACTTTTTCAAAGTCTAGCTTCCCTGTTCTGATTGTGCCTCTGCCAAGTATCTTTCCTCCCTTTGGATCATTGCCAAATGCCACATATCCTCCATCATAAGCTTCAAAATCTTCCAAATTGCTTCCATCCCAAGTCATGTGCCCAGAGCAACCACTATCAAAAACTCCTTTATCTTTTAGCTCAGTTTGAAGATTGCCCTGCACATAAGATTACACAAATTAGTTCCTCTTGTGGACCCAAGTCAGTACTGACTTGGGTCTGCCCTGTGCATCAAAATATTCAAATTTTGTTAGGTCCATTGATGCACAATTGACATATGGTAAAACCTTTGTCTTAGGCTTCCATTGCCAACTTGCTGAGGCCTTAACAACATAAAAATGATTTCCAACCACTGTATCAGTTATCACCTTAGGAATTTTTAAAACTTCTTTTGAATCAGTGGTGATATTTGGCTTATCAGTGGTTTGACACTGCTTAGCCGTGTTTACATTTTGCTTAGCAGTGGTTGGAACCCATTTAGGTGAAGCAGTGACAATAGATTTTGTATTCCCATTTCTCATCAGCACTGCTCTTGGAATCATGTTACTGCTAGGATGAGGATTTGTTTTTCTTGAAAAGTTTTTATGATTTACCCTCCTCCAATGATTCCAAACTTGTGGTCTGTTTTTATAACAATTTCTCTGTAAGTGTTCAAAACTACCACACACAAAACAAGCCTTATTAACACATTGAAACTCATCACCTAATCTGTTAGAAATTAGACCATTTAAGCTTCGTTGATTACCCCTAGGTTTATATTGTTTCATCTGTTCCCTAGGAATTTCCCTGTACTCTACCACTTTCTTGGTAACTTTAGCTCCAAATCTAGGTACAAGGTTGACTTGCTTAGAATCAACTTTCTTAACTGACTCTATCTTTTCAGATTTAGTTGATTCAGTTCTATCATCCTCAGAATCTGATTCCCAATCTTCAATTATGGGAGCACCAGATAGCTTATCAGAACTTATCTTAGGTGATTCAGTCTTATTTACTTCTTCAACAGGTTTATTAAAACTGAATTCACTACTAAATGACAGTTCTTTAGCAGGTGGTGCATTTTTCATCAAGGGGGGTGGTGGCATATCATTGTATCCTAAACCAGTACCATCTTTGAATAGTTTTTGACCTATTGGTTTCCTTACAAGATCAGAAGCATATTGTGTTTTAGCAACCCTAACAACATGTTTTTCTTTTTCATCTAGGGCCTGTACTTTTACACTTTCTGCCTCTGCAAGTTGATCTCTAAGCATTTTAATCTCTCTGTTCTTAAGATCTATTTCACCACCTAGTATATTGATCTTTTCTACATACTCAAACTCACATTTAATACAGAATTTTAGCTTCTCTTCCACACCCTCTAAACCAACTCTATATCCTAAGTTATCTAGAGTCAATCTCTCTACTTCTTTTCTCATACTCTCAGTGATAGCCTTTTGAGACTCTAAGTTATCAGAACATGATTTAAAAGAACAAGTAGATGTTTTAGAATCATTAGATACCTCAGAATCTGAACCAGAAGATGAAGCATAGGCCATTAGAGCAAAGTTATGCTCTTTTGAAGCTTCACTAGCAAGAAAAGCTGCATTTGGACCTTCTTCTATCTGATCACTCCAATCATAATCACCAAGTCCATCCTGAGCAACCAAAGCTGAAGAAGTAGCAGGCACTTCTGTTGTCTTCTTAATGCCTTCAAGTCTTTTAGGAGCTCGACATTCCCTAGCAAAGTGACCTTTCTTCTTACAGTTAAAGCACTCCATCTTGCTTTTGTCAAATCCAGCTCTCCTTTGACCATCATACTTAACCTGTCTTCCAGTCCTCCTCAGAAACTTCCTTGCTTGAAGAGTCAACATTGCCATTTGCCATTGAAGATTAATCTCTTCAAGATCATCAGGATCAATTTCATCCAGATCTTGATTCAACACAGTAACACTGGTAGTTAAATCAGCCAGAAAAGCACAGATTGCACCATCACTGACATTATCACTAACAGTGGTATTGTTTGCAATAGCCGTGGTTATACCATAGGCAGCAGTGGATACATCTTGTGAGCTGTTGTTATTTGTGGATACAAAAGCAATGTTTTGATTTGTAGAAGACGAGTTAGTAAAGGTATTCTCAGACTCATAAACCTTCAAGTTATTGAAGAGATTGTCTAGAGTCATTGTAGCAAAGTCCGTCTTGTTTCTCCACACAATGGTATGAATAGCCCAATCAGATGATAAGCTCCTAATGAACTTCAAATTAATATCTTCTTGAAGGAACTTGTAACCCACTGCCTTCAATTGACTGATGAGTTTTTGAAGCCTATTGTATGTTCCATCAATCTTTTCTCCACTTTGAGCAGTGAAGGTTTCAAACTGATGCTTAAGCATGTTCATCCTTGACTTCTTGGTAGCTTCATTACCAGCAAACCTTAACTCAAGAGCATCCAATAATTCCTTAGCCGACTCATACTGATCAAAGTCTAATGCAAACTCATTAGGTATTCCCATGGAGAGAATACTGTGAGCTTTGATCTCCATTTTCCTCTTAGCTTTATCAGGTTCACTAATAATAGCAACCTCCTTACCATCCACACCCTTCAAAGGAAGAGTGTCTCCTTTTTCAACAACATCCCATAGAGCATAATCAATCATGCGAATGTATTGCCTCATTCGCATCCTCCATATTTGATATTCACCATGTTTGAGCATGGGCACCTTAGAAGCAGTCACCATATGAGTTTCTTCAGACATCTTAACTTACTAGAGTACAGATTAACAGACTTCTTCTTGATAACAGTTTCTAGATCACAAGCTCTGATACCACTTGTTGATCCCAGTTGAGCAAACGATCTAATATAGAAACTGACTTGTAACAAAAGCTTATCAAGTATTACGCGGAATTTAACACTTGATCTTAAGAAGAAGAACAATTAACAATCAACACCTCAATATTATTTATTAATACGAATACTCTTACAGTATTAGGGTTTTGCAACCTTGAAGTGTATCTACCTTAGATATAAAAACATACGTATATCTAACCTAACCTAGGACCTCCTTTTATAGGCTAAGGAGTCCTATACAATATACAATACGTAACCTACAAGATAAATATCTTTTCCATATTTATCTGATACAATAAACTAACCAACTATAGAAAACTAGCAGTGCTTACAATACCCTATCAGCAGTTACCCAATACTACTAGCCGCGGTTATCTTCATCAGTGGTTACACTCTTCAGTCCGTGGTTATCTTCAAGCTTGTCCGTGGTTCCATTACTTAAAGTAATTCATCATCCAAGGAACCTAAAACCCAACAAACACCTACGCCCAGCTGACTTGTTACTGTACTCGTGGGAGAGAGGCCTTGATGTGTGTGTTGATCTCACTGGGTCATCGCCCTTGACGCAAACTGGTATGACTGAATTTGTGGCAAGGCGTGTCGTGGTTGAAGCTGCACAGCGCAACCGTGTCAAGTACGAAACCAAATGCGCTGATATTGGATATGGGTTCATCCCCTTCTCTTTCTTTTTGTTTGGTGAACTCGAAAAGGAGGCGGTGACCCTGCTGAAGCGAATCCGAAAGTTCTCGGTCACTCAAGATATTGGCACGCGTGGTGCTAACTATATTTTTAGTAGGGTCTGTTTTGCCATTGCTAGAGGAGTGGGGGCCCAGTTAGTTTCTCGGCTCCCCACTAATTTCTTGTAATTTCCTATGATTTTCTAATGAAGTGATGTTTTATAATAAAAAAAAATAATAATAAAAAATTAAAAAATAATAATAATAATAATAAGGCGGAAAACTAAGGTGAACGAGTCACCTTATTTCTTCTTGGGAAGCCAAACTCGTGCGTGACTCGGTATGGATGGCAAGGGAATGGTGTGTGACTAGTATGCTAAGGTGACCGAGTTACCATCCTTGCAGACTAGTCTAAAAGGGGCAGTTACATTGATTTGGTGGGGATCTATTGTAAAGTTGATATATTTAAAAAGTGTAGAAAGCCATTGATAGAGCGACACGTGTCCCCCATTCTATTTTATTAAAAAAACCCTTCAGGGGTATAATGGTCTTTTCACACATTTTTGCTTTTCCAACTCAAATTTCAGATGCACATCTCTTAAATAACAAAATTTAAAAAAAAAACCGATTTAACCATAATTTTTAAAATTTGATTCTCTTTAATTTGGCATAAATTTTGTTTATTATTTCAAATTTTTTTTATTACATATTCATTTAGTCTTGATGTTTCTTGCCATTTTTGACCATATTTTTAACCTTCAAAATTATCAAATCATAAAAAGCTTAAAACACGAAAGTTGTAGACTTTGTTTCACTTTTTACACAGGTTTTTGAATCACTCAAATCCGATGTCATATGAATAAGATATCACCCGTTAAAGATGACGTTTTACTTATATTTGTTGCATAAAAGGTGTTTGATGTAATGTCTAGCTTAGATTTTTAATGTTAAAATTGCGTTACTAGCTCTGATTTTTGTAACATAACGCATTATTAATCATTTTATTAATGTAAGATTCAAAAAGTGATATTTTTTAATCGTTAATTTAAAAAAAAAAAAAAATACATTTTGTTCATCAGTTAGTCTTTGTTCACCAATAAAAAGAATTGTTCATCAGTTCTCCTTAATTTTGTTCATCAGTTAAATCACAATATTTATCAATAAAAAACATTGTTTATCGTATACTTTGGTCATTGATACAAGTGCTGTTATCAATAAAAAAATGTTGTTCATCAAAAAATTATATTGTTCATCATTTTACCAAAAAAAAATCATATTGTTCATCAGTTGTCTAATAAAATCAAAATGTTCATCAGTTAAGGTCACAGTGTTCTTTAGTCAAAAGTTGGTAGTTTGTTCATAAGTTAGTTTGTTCATCATTTAGTCTTTGTTTATTAGTTAAAAAGGAAAGCTAAATGTAACAAAAATAACAAAAGATGTATTGTAATACACCAATTGGTGCATTTAAAGGTACTTTTATAAGATAAATATATTTTAGGCATTTATCAAACAATTTGTGTGCATTAGATATGGCTAAGACGTCATCTTTAACGTGCGATATCTCACTCATATCATATCAGATTTGAGTGATTCAACTTTTTGGGTAAAGAATGGCCAAAAAGCAACAAATTTCGTATTTTAAGTTTTGCATAATTCGTCCTTTAAACTAGACAAAATTAGAGCCGAAAATACCGAAAAATTTCAAGAAAATCAACGCCCACTTAAAAAGCTAAAAAAAAAGTTGCAATTCACGTATCAAAATGCATACCAAATTAAAGAGAATCAAATTTTTAAAATTATGGTGAAATCGGTTTTTTCTAAAAGTATGTCATTTAAAAGATATGTGTGTTTGAAATTTGAGGTAGAAAAACAAAAACGGGTCAAAAGACCATTATACCCTCTAACCGAAAATACTAAAGGAAAGAGGGATGGAGTGGGTAGGGGACAAGTGGCTCTATTTTATTGTCTTTTTGAGACTTTTAAAATTTTCCTTTTTCGAAGGATCGCAACTCCTTGGAGAGGTTTATGTGTTTATATTATGAACTTTTTTAAAAGAACTCATTTTTATGGGATTTTTTTTATTAAAATAAAAAAAAGTCACATTTCTTGAATATTTAAAAAAAGTAGATGATTTTGTACTGCAGTTTTTTTTTTGTTTTTTTTAGTGTAAAAAGGTTACCCAGTAAAATAATTTTGTACTATAAGAGAAGGCAATGCTGCAAAAAGTGTATAGATAGGCTTCTATAGTAACGAAACAAGATAATCAGATATCGCATTTGTTTAAGTTTTCGGCAATAAGCTAATTAGGGATTTAAGACGTAAAATAATCAGAATCGGATATGATGTTTGAATAGGCAACTCCGAAATTGTTACTTATAGTTGCTGCGTAGTTCACCATAAAATGAGCCTATAATAATATCCAAACACATATTGCTACTGATGTATTGTATCAAACGCAACAAGGAGTGTTTGACATTACTAAGTTAAACAACTTATGCTCATAACCAGAAGATCAACTTATCCAAAACAGCTTATTTCACTCCTAAGGTTAAACTTACGATACTAATTCCACTAACTATAACCAGTTCAAACTAAACAATCTGAAACGTCTTACTAAGTAGATAAGCATAGTCAAAATTATGTATCTGCTCAAAAAAACACAATAAGCGGATAATCAAGTATGAGTACTCGGAATGGTATTATGAACACTAGTAGAATCTATTTAAAATAAGCCCAGCCGCAACGTGACATCTATTTAAAATATAACCCACATATGTATAGACACAAGCAATAAGCAAAAAAAGTACACTCACATTTACATAAGGATTTTCGCACACAATGTAGGCATCAAACATATATTACCAAACACAACACAGGCAACATAAAAACTAGAAGAATAACACGCCGCAATGCGCAGATGCAACCACCTCATTTTATATAATTACGGAAAATAGATACAGAGTATCGAGTATGTGGTTTTATAAGAAAATCAGTAAATTGCATAAATTGTCCTTGAACTTTGGCCAAATTGCATGTTTCGTCCCAACCATTACGAAAGTGTAGAAATCGTCCTTGTGGGAAACCACCCTTGAGTAATCGTCCCTCTGGGAAACTTTGACCAAATTGCATGTTTCGTCCTAATCATGGACGAAAATGTACTCAAAGGTTTGTCAAAGGGACGATTTCTACATTTTCGAAACGGTTGAGATGAAACATACAATTTGACCAAAGTTCAGAGATGATTTATGCAATTAAATCACATGACAGTAATAAGGTTTTGGTGAAATAGCCCCGCATGCAAAACCTCTGCCCTGTAAATTTTTTGTTGACTCTTTTTTGAAGGATTGCAATTTCGACAGTATATTGAACCGTTGAACTCAATAAGAACGCTTCTGTTAATACTTCGAACCTCAAAAGAACCCTTCCTGATATTTAGAACCTTTGGACCTCATAAGAATCCTTCTGTTAATACTTCGAACCTCACAAGAACCCTCTTTTAATACTTTGAACTCTAACGAACTCTTCCTAAAAAACTTTGACCTTAAACCCTCATACGAACCCCAATTGAGCACAATAAGAACCCTTTAAACCCTAAGCTCTTTTGAACCTTATAATCTCCCTTCTTTTTAATACTTTTGACTTTTAAAGCCACTTACGAACCTTTTTTTAATACTTTGAACCTCATACGAACTTTTTTTAATCCTCTGAACTGCATTCGAGCCCTTTTAGATACTTTGAACTATGGATGGCAAAAAAACCCGAACCCGACGGGGAAACCCGAAACCCAAACTTATTTGGGCGGGGCGGGGCATGCTTATCGGGTTTCGGGGCGGGTTTTGGGGCCTTAACAGGGATTCTTATCGGGTTTGGGGCGGGGACGGGGCACACTATCCCCGCCCCGCCCCGCCCCGAAACATATACATATACATATATCTATATACCTTAATTATTGTGCTACTATTTATGTACAAAATATAATTCTCTAATTTTTGTTAATTTTTATCTTTGTAATATTTTAAAGTGTGATCATAAAATCTTGTATTGTGTCATAATATTCTAAAAAAGTTATGATTTATTCCAATGCCTAATATTTATGAATGAGTTCTCGATTCTTTAAGTTATTCCGTAAAATCATATTGTTAATAGCGTAAAAATAAGAATAAATGGGGAAAGGCATGAGTATGATGGAGGATCGCGCTTAAAAAAGAAAACCCGATAAGACCCCAATGGGGAATGGGCGGGTTTGGGGGAGCATCTCGCCCCAATGGGGCGCCCCGATAAGATCCTCAATGGGGCTCGGGGCGGGTTTGGGGATGATTTTTGTAATCGGGTTTGAGGATGGGATGGCCGCCCCGCCCCAAACCCGCCCCATTGCCATTCCTACTTTGAACCCTTAAGCCTCAATAGAACCGAACCTTTTCTTATAATTTTATAAACCCCTTACTTTGAACCTCATCTCGAATACTTTACACACCAATGGTCCTGACAACACCAGCAGTCAAACATCCTCTAATTGCATCCATTTTAAAAAATGGTAGAAACAGAGACCTGGAATTAGCAAAAACAAGTATTGAATTAGTAGAAATATCTAATTGTTAAAGAGGTATGAGTGATTAATCCTGGTATATGTTTATAAAGATTGTATCTTGGGATTATAATTTATGTACGAAAAAGTGTTTTTTATGGACTAATATCAACAATAATTAGCAAAGTACACAACAAACAAAATTGAGTTGCACACCAACTGTTTGATATAATGTTTGTTTTAATAGTGTTGTAAATTGGTGATGTTAGTGAGACCCTTTGAGACTTGTTGCTAGTTAGAATTACGTTGTGGACTTAAATCGCCTTTAAGAAAATGGCCTTTAGATTTAGTGGAGATTCGGTTTTGGTTGAGCGAATTCGGAGAAACTATTAGCACCCCTGAAACGTGTCTGTTATAAAAGTGAGCATCACATGTTGTGATAATACAGAGTTTTGTTTTGTTTTTCATAGTTTTTATAGTAACAAAGAAGATGGTATAGCAAGGGTTTGATGAAATGTCTACTTGAATAGTGATACAAGTTGGTCACGTTACGTATGCCCATGTGACTTGTTGCTGATAATCACATTGTTTTGCTGTTTAATTGACTTTGTTTTGTTGGAGGATTCAGTTTTTATGAAGCGAAATCTGATAAGTAATGGTGTTTTATAACGGGAATTCTTTTTGTTGCTCAGTTTATGGATGGCGCTATATTCGTGATGAATAAGTTGAATATTTTTGTTTGCTGATAGTGCTTAAAGTTCATGTGTTTATTGACTTATGAGAGATGGGGTTTATACTGTTATTATGATTGTTTGATTGTAATTGCACTTGAACAAGCCTGTAATACGGTAGTCGTAGTAGGATTCTGATCATACTCATAAATGTAATAGTGTTTTCACATTTTTTTGTTGACCTTGTTATCTGCTCTTGAGAAGGACTCGTACACCATTATCTTGTCCTCTTAATATCTTTGTATGCATGTTTGATATGATATCATGAAAACTTATTAGATATTTAATCTAATCTCTCAATGAGTTTAATTAACATTAGTAATTTATCAAGGAGATGGTAGTTTTTGAATGCTCATAGACATGCCAACTCTATGCTTATTATCTGGTATTCTGAGTGCGTTTATTTTAAGTAGACCTGGTGGTAAGATTATGACACTTTTAAATGTGATTGTGTTTTGGACTTGTCTTTCATAATTATGAAGAACCGTGCACCATTAGTGGAGTGGTTTAGCTATAGTACTTAGATTAAGATAAGTTGAATCAGAATTGGGGGATAGATGGTTGGAGTGTTATTTTGCGGAAAATTACTTGTACAGGGAGACGAAATAGAATGTACTAACTAGAACTGTGGATCGATGGTTAGAGTAAGACAAGTTGAATCAGAATTGGGGGATACTTGATGTTGCCAAAGATCACCTTTATGTTGGGTAAGACATTTTCTTTTATATTTCAATGAAGTTTTATACGCTTTGTAAGGACGTAAGTATTAAGTAGCCTATTTTTATATGAAGTTTGATTCTATTTCTAAGTGGTTCGAGTTTTACAAGGTGGAGTTGTCAAACAGTTCATTCAGAGCATCTACTCTCCATAGTGAGAGTCATTGCTCCAATAATGCCTCATATAGCTGATGATGTGTGGTAAAATCTCACTTTGGAATATAATTTTGACAATGCTGGTGTCATTAAATTTGTTTTTTATTGAAATTGATAGAAAGTGAAATGAGTTATTATTGAAGTGGGAAACTTGTGATCAAATGACCACTTACACAAACTTTATACAAAGTATTTTGGCAGCAAAGTTGGTTATTCAATCAACGGATCAACCACACTTTGACCCGTTTTGACCAAGATAGCTAAACAACAAACTAAGCTACTATTACATCAACTAAGCTATCACTACATCTTTAAGCTATATTACAGACTTGATACTCCAAAAGGTGAAGATCGGTGGGATCACCCTGGTCCCATGCATCCTATGGATGCCAACCGGACCCTCCCCCAAGGACCCGGCCCCAGGCAATGAGCACATGTCCCAGTGACTGTACTTATCAGGAGGTAGGTTATGAACCCTGGCCATTTTCTCCAAAAGCCCCTCGATGACCAGTCAATCTGAGCATTTGCGGTGGGGGGATATGGAAGAGGTTTGAACCCGGGTCTATTGACCCAAGCCCAAGAGCTCTTACCAATGGACTATATAAAACTATTGTATTAAGCTAACACATCCAACTGTAGGCTATTGTACTTGTTGCATCCTCTGCTACATCTTGTTGCAGGTCTTCAAGCACTGTGTATGATGAATGTAACTTGTGGACATAGCTGTGGTAACTGAAGCAGCTATATTTTTAATCAAAATGGCCTGCAATAAATGAAAGATGGCTTGCCTATCGTGAGGAAGAGACTGATTTTGGGGGAATAAATACTCAAGGTAACCACAATAATGTCTTGCTGCTACTACCTTGATATATCCATTTTTACATCGACTGACTGCACGTAAATCTAATCTGTAAGGATTTGCTAGTTGAGAACGGAAAAAATTAAAGCTTTGGAGAGTGCTCACACTGGTAATTTCATTGGTTCCAGTCACAGGAGAAGGTGTATCTGCATTCCTTTCAGGATAACCTTGCTGTGAGAGTGAGTAATATGTGTGAACCTAAAGTTGTTGCTGACTCAATGAATCGCATATTAGTAACATCTCAGGTATTCCCGATAATTATTCTGTAGATAGGCAAGATGTAAATGAGCATGTATGAAGACTCTAAAAGATTTATGAGCAAAACTGCAGAGGTATCAAAATGGGCGGGTTCTGGTAAAAAAAAGCTGATGGCTGACCCGAAACATTTTTAGTCCAATTATTTAGTAAATAGTTAGTGTCTCTAATATTATTACCAAAAATGTATATCCTTTTATGCATTAAAATTACATTTTGGGTGACCTTCGACCTGTTTGATCTCTTTCCTGTTAAGATGATCTTTTAATTTTACCTATTAGAAATAAAACATAACATGAAGACGCAATATATAAGTAAATAATTCAAATTGCCACACTAGTTATGGTGCTGAATTACACATCATTGCACGCATTTTGGTGACGATATTTGTATAATAAATCCATCATTCATACTATAAGTTGAGATTCTTTCTACTATGGAGGATGCACCAAGCGAAAGTATACCATATTCTGGAGATTATTTGAAAGGTTCAACATGTGAAAGATATTGGAACTTCTCAACACAAGTTGGCAATTTTCTTGATCACCCCTCACTTAGTAGTCGTTGCTAGCTATGATGTTATTGCTGGCCAACCACCTCGTGCTCTTTCAGTGACAGTTATGCTTTAGGTAATCTCCTGAAAAATATAAATTTACTTTATCTGTGTTATGTATTATCTTTAATGGGCCAAACTGGTAAATTAAAAAAGTTGCTTAAAACAAATTGGGCTGCAATTGGTCGAAAGTCTCCCATATTGTATTGCATCAAACTTCATAAATATTTTTTCAATAAAATTGTAATTGTCGATGTACTAATGTTCAATCAAAGGATTTAAATGTTGACAGAAAACAAAAATCTTTTCAGGTTGACCTGTACGAAACCTGTTTTAGCCATAACCCGTGTTAAGCCATTGAACAACCCGCCCACTCGATCACATTCTATATCATATACATTATTGACCCTGTTATACGTCGTTAATCTCAGCTTTTTTCTAGAGCAATGAAGGTTATGGAATGTTAAATCAAAGTGTGCATGTTTCTGGTCACATTTTCTTTGGCTGAAGATGGAGTTTCTTTGTTACAGCGCATTTTTGGTAAGCAGCTACATTTGGTCTCACTAGGGTTAAAAGGAACTTTATTAGACACCTTTCATTACTACAAGTACTGTTGAAATTTATTTGTGGTAGATATTATTAAACCCCTTATGTATAACGCTAACGTCATAAAAATGGTTGCAAGTCTTGCAATCAATTGCATGTTGCCATTTTCACATTGGATTCAAATTCAATATATTATGTAATCATAATAATCTAACTGTGATCAAGCCTATAATGTTTCTGGTCAAAGTGAGTGTAAAGAGACAAGCTCCATGTTGCGATAGATCTTTTTTTGAGCACACAAGGAGGATTTAGTAAACTCAACGACTATTATACAAGATGACCCGGAATAAATGTTACTGAATCTATAGACTTTGGGAAGAAAAAATAAATCATGAAGGAATCAACATAATTGAAACAAAAAACTTTTAAATACCATGTTTTATCATGACAAACATCTATGAATTTTAATAATGAAAAAATTGATGGATGACTTGTGTGCTGACGAGTTTGGAGAAGGATTCTCTCAAGTTGTTTTTACAACTTGAGTCATGTTGGATGTGTGTGAGCCATTGGATTTGATCCAATGGCTCAAATCAAAAGAAATTCTTTTGATTTGAGCCATTAGTTCAAATCCAATGGCTCACATCCCCTTAACTTGACTCAAGTTATAAAAATAACTTGAGAGGATCTTTCTCCGACGAGTTTAGATGTACTTTTTAATGCATTCATGATAAACACTTATAAATTTTATTAATCAAGTAATCAAGGGCTACGATCAATTAAATACAACATTGAAACTTTTAACATGACTAGGGAATAACTTGGTTCTCTTGTGAATATTATACAGGTATCTACAATTGAAACTTTTAAATAAATAATGGGGCTTAATAATGTCTACAGAGACTTTATAAGATATGAAGTATCTCAATACTCATTTCATATTCTTTCATGAATCACAAAAGAAGTGGTAGGTCTTAACAATTGATATCAAAAACAAAATAGCATCTAGTTAATGTCACCTGCGAGATGAGAAATAAATAATATTCCATCGATAGCTGGCAAATATATTAATATTAGTTAAGCAATTAATAGTAACTAATTAGGGGAATCTATTCACATGTTTTTGTATTGCCTTTGACTTTTCCCATCTCACATTAGTACGCAACCCATCCTATTCTTTGACTAAACGCATGGAAAAGTAAGAAAATACATGAAAACGTAAGAAAAACGTATAAAAACGGACGAAAACGTATAGAAACGGATGAAAAGTTATAAAAACATACGGAAACGGATAAAAACGTAAAAAAATGGATAAAAACGTATGAAAGCGTAAGAAAAAAGTATAAAAACGGGCAAAAACATATAGAAACGGAGGAAAACGTATAAAACGGGCGAAAACATATCAAAACGGAAGAAAACGTATAGAAACAGACGGAAACGTATAAGTTTTTATTACTTTCCGTAAAAAAAATGGATAAAAGAATAAAAATAAAAATAAAACATAACATCATTGGACGATTGGTCTAGTGGTGTTTGTTTGTTATGCCGAAGACCCGAGTTTTAATTTTAGACCCACAAGGACGACTGGTGATTTTTTTTTAAATTTAAAGCCACGTGGATGATTTATGTAAATAACTCTTGATTAGCTTAATTTTAGAGACACAAGGACGGTTGGTGTAAACTTTTAGAGCCTTACGGACTTTTTAAATTTAGAGCCACATGGACAAATTATGTAAATAACTCTTAATTAGTTGATGCTAGGGGTGAAAACGAGCCGAGCCGAGCCAGAGCCTGCCAGAGCTCGAGCTCGGATCGTCTAAGTTTTAAAAAGCTCGAGCTCGAGCTCGGTTCGTTTCGAGCCTTAAATTCTAAGCTCGAGCTCGGCTCGTGGTATGTTATATAGGCTCGGGCTTGAGCTTGGCTCGTTTATACGATTTAGAAAAGAAAAGTTAAAGTTTGGCTCGAGCTCGTTAATAAGCTCGAGCTCGGCTCGTATATATGTTTAATATTTAAAATATCATAATGTGTTTAGGCTCGTTTAAGCTCGCGAGCCCAAACGAGCTTTGTAGGTAAAGCTCGGGCTCGAGCTCGATTAATAAACGAGCTGCAACTTAGGATTGAGCTCGGGCTCGAGCTCGTTTAGACTTGGCTCGTTCGAGCTTTTTACCGATCTGATCCTGAGCTTTTTACGAGCGGCTCGACTCATTTACACCCCTAGTTGATGCCACGACAGAATAATGCCAACAATAGGAAGATTAAGAAAGTATTTGAGATTTATAGAAAAATTAAAAGATAATAGCATACAAAAGGAAATGTGACAACTTGGATGCATTTACAGACTATTAGCCCAAAAATTTAATGTGACTTATATAGAGGTGATGGAACTGGAACTCTTAAGGTAAGTAATGTTCCCTATTATCTTTTGCACAAACTGTGTGTATTTATATTTATTTTTTGGGTAAAGGGGTCGTGAAGGCTCCCCATCATACATAACTCTCAGCAACCCTGCATATTAAAACATAAAACAACCACTTATACCCTAAATAAATCAATTCAATCGCAAAACCGTTTCATAACAGAAACTTAAGTTCAATCAAACGCGGGCACTTCTTAGGCACCTACCATCCTAACGCCTAACTCGAAAATTGAATCACACGTTTGAAATCCCCACAGTAGGCTCCCCTCAGGATATTCAAAGTTTCCTCACTTCAGATCAATATTTGTACGCATTTTGCTGATGATATTTTTATATTAAATCCAACATTCATACTGTATGGTTGAGATTCTTTCTACTCCGGAGGACGCACCAAGCAAAAGATGGAGTTGGTCCAAAGTCTCACAAATTATATGCATCAAACTTCATAAATATTTTATAAATAAAATTGAAACTATTGATGTATTAATTATAGATCAAAAGGTTTGATAAGAAGTGTGTGTGAAACTGAATTATGAATTGAACTATCAAAGTTACTTACAATACAGAAATGAGAAGTATTTATACTATGCTATACTACTACTGTTACATTGAATCTGGACCTAACTACATATCAGATACATCACATTGTATTACATATCACTAGACTACTTTGTAGCAGAGTCTTCATCTTGTGTGGACTGAATCTCTGTATACTTTGGACTGTATGAGATGTGTTGCTGGTAGCTTGCTCTTGTGTTGCCTGTGTAGTCTTGTTATCCCCCCACAAGTTGGCATTGAGTAAGGATTGCAAATGCCTAACTTGGAGAGACAATGGTAGTGTAAAGTTCTGCTTAAGCCCTTTGTAAAAATGTCTACCACTTGATGTCTGGTGGGAACATAGGAAGGTAGAATCTCACCTGCTTTGATTTTGTTTTTGACAAAATGACAGTCAATTTCAATATGTTTGGTTCTGGCATGGTGAATAGGATTAGATGCTAGAGCAATAGTAGAGATATTATCACATAAGACTGGTATAGGATGAGGGATTTGGACTTGTAGATCTTTTAGAAGACATGTTAACCAGCTGATTTCACATGAATTGTCTGCTAGAGCCCTGTATTCTGCTTCAGTAGAAGATCTAGAAACCACTCCTTGTTTCTTTGATTGCCAGGAAATGAGACTTGAGCCTAGAAAGATGCCATAGCCTGTGACTGATTTTCTAGAGAAGGAACAACTTGCCCAGTCACTATCACAATAGGTGGTTAAGTTAAGAGTGTTTTGAGCTGGGAAGAAAAGTCCTTGACCAGGACAAAGTTTGAGGTATCTAAGAACTCTGATAAGAGCTGTCATGTGAGGTGTTCTTGGTTCTTTGAGAAATTGGCTTAGAGACTGTGCAGCATAAGAAACATCTGGTCTAGTGATGGTGAGGTAAATTAGTTTGCCTACTAAGGTCCTGTAAAGAGTAGGATCTTGAAGGAGATCACCATCAGTGTGATTGAGTTTGGTAATAGGCTCAACTGGTGTAGCACAAGGTTTGATGTTGAGTAAACCAGCAAGAGTGAGTAGTTCAAGAGTGTACTTCCTTTGAGACATGGCTAGACCAGAAGAGTTTCTGAGAAATTCTATCCCCAAGTAATAGTGAAGAGCTCCAAGGTCTTTAATGCTGAATTGCTGATGTAAGAGGTGTTTGATGTGATCAATATAAGCTTTGTCCTGTCCAGTGATGAGGATATCATCAACATAAATAAGAATGGAGGTCTGGGAACCTTGTTTGTTGATTGTGAGTAAGGATGTGTCTGCATAACTCTGAACAAAGCCTAGGGAGATCAAAAAAGTTGTAAGCTTCTCAAACCATTGTCTGTTTGCTTGTCAGAGACCATAGAGGGACCTTTTGAGTTTGCAAACAGGATTAGGAATGGAGGGTTGAGGATATCCTTGTGGTAGTGACATATAAACCTCCTCATGTAAATCTCCATGGAGAAATGCATTGTTCACATCCAATTGTTCAATGTACCAATTCTGTGAGACTGCAACAGCAAGGAGGGTTCTCACAGTGACCATTTTAGCCACTGGTGCATAGGTTTCTGTGTAATCAATGCCCTCCTTCTGGTGGTAACCCTTTGCAACAAGCCTGGCCTTGTATCTTTCAACTGTGCTATTGGCATTGTATTTGACCTTGAAGACCCATTTACTGCCAATGGGACATTTATTGGATGGGAGTGTGACAACTTCCCAAGTATCATTATCTTCCAAGGCCTTCAGTTCTTTGTTCATAGCCTCAGTCCATTTTGGATCTTTGGAGGCCTGGATATAAGAATGTGGTTCTACTGGTCTATCTATGCTTAAAATGAAATGCAATGATTGTTTATGTAAATTGGAATAATTAAGAAAATTTGAGTGATGATGCTTGGATAAAGAAGGTGGAAGTTTACATTGGTAGTCTGATAGTTTGATTGGTTGTTGTTTGTATCTAGTGGAGGTTCTTGTGGGTGGAGGTGGTGAAGTAGGTTCCTGTGATTGTTGATTGTTTGTTGGTGGTTGTGAGGTAGGAGTAGCAGAGGATGATGATGTAGTGATGGGTATGGTTGGTTCAGAAAGGGATGGTGCAGGTGATGTAGGAGGTATTGGTTCAGTTGGTGGTGGTTCAGGTGATGTAGGTGGTGAAGAATGTGTTGGGGATGGTGAGAGTGTGGTGAGAGAGGTAGTAAAGGGAGGAGTGTAAAGAGGGATGCTGGTAACATTGGTGGTGTCTGGTGTGGGAGGTTTTGGTTGATGGAGAGGGAAGGTGGATTCTTCAAAAGTGACATACCTGCTGGTGATGACTTTTGTGGTGATGGGATCATAGAGAAGGTAACCTTTTTGATGTTGTGGGTAGCCAAGTAAGACAGTGGGAATGGATCTTGCTTGGAATTTATCAGAGATGTGTTGGTGAACATATGATCTACAACCAATGGTTCTGAGGTGATCAATGGGAGGTGGATGGTGATAGAGCATCTCATAGGGACTTTTGTTGTTCAATATTGGTGAAGGGAGTCTGTTGATCAAGTATGTGGCTGTGTGTATACAGTATCCCTAGAGATGCTTGGGAAAGTTTGCTTGTAGTTGAAGTGCCCTTGCTACCTCTAACAGATGTTTGTGTTTCCTTTCAACTCTTGAATTTTGTTGTGGAGTATATGGACAAGAGGTTTGGTGTATGATACCATTGGTGTTGAAGAATTCAGTAAGTGAAGAATTTACAAATTCTGTGCCATTGTCACTTCTGATGATTTGAATGGTTTTATTGAACTGAGTTTTAACATAGGCATGAAAATGTTTTACTGTTGATATAACATGATGTTTGGTTGGAAGTAAATAAGTCCAGGTGGCCCTTGAGTAATCATCAACAATGGTGAGAAATGATTTGCATTTATTAAGTGTACAGTGATGATATGGTCCCCATACATCCATGTGAATCAAACTGAAAATAGAGGTAGCATGAGACAAACTAAGGGAAAAAGGTAAAGCATGATGTTTTGATAAGGGGCATATGGTACATCTATGATCTACTGAACTGGAAACAGTAAAAGGTAATTTTGATACATGTTTGAGTACTTGAATGGATGGGTGTCCAAGCCTGGCATGCCATAGAGAGAGAGAGGTAGTAGTGGATAGGACAGTTGCTTGTGGAGTTGTGGTTGGAGTTGTTGATGTAGAAGGTAGAATATAAAGTCCTCCACTGAGTAGGCCTTGAGTTTGTGAACCATCATGGCCCTAGAAAACACAGGTATCATAAGTGAAGGTGATGGATCTCAAAGTATGTTTGAGGATTTGGCTAATTGAGATGAGGTTGTAAGTGAAGGTGGGAACATAAAGTACATTATGAAGAGTGATGTTGGATTGTAGGGTGACTGAACCAACCTTAGTGACTTGCACATTATGACCATTTGGTAAGGAGATAATGATAGGTGTGATGCATGTAATGATGTCGTGCATTAAAGTGAGTGATATGCATATATGATCAGTAGCACCACTATCTATAATCCAAATCTCCTTAGAACCAGAAATGTAATGAGCTATAAGTCTGTGGGGTTTACCTGCCATGAAGTTATGAGAGCCAGAAGTAGATGCCTCATTGTTGTGTTGCATCATGAGCATAACTTGGTTGAGTTGATTCTGCAGCATATCCATCCTTGCAGTCACAGAGTAATCTGGTGGCAGGTTCACCATGGTGGGTGTTTCCACTGAAGTGTTGTCAACCGGTGTTCCTTCAGCAGTAACAGTCATGTTGATGGTTCTTGGTTTAGACTGAGTTGTCCTTTTCTGAGGTGGTACATACTTATTGTGAAGTGGATGACCAATTGGATAACCCACAAGCTTGTAGCATTCTTCTTTGGTATGACCCTCTTTGCCACAGTTACCACATATGACACCAGTTTTGAATGTAGCTCTTCTGGTGGGATTGTTAGAAGATTGAGAAATTTGGTTTCTTGTGTTTTTGTGAGTATCATAACTCCTGTAAGTGTTCAAGGCAAATGGAGTGGATGTGGTGGTTTGTTTTGGAGTTTCTCTTTGTTTCTCCTCTTGCCTGATCATACTGTAAGCTTTAGCCACAACAGGAAGTGGTTGTAGCAGTAAGATTTGACCTCTAATATTGGTGTAATTTTCATCTAAACCCATCAAGAACTGAATCAATCTCTTTCTCTGATCTCTTTCACCATTTGTTTTGCCATTTTCACAAACACATTTGCAAGTACAGTTATAAGGTGCCTCTAAAGCATCTAGTTCATCCCACAGACCTTTGAGTTTGTGATAGTACACTTCAACTGAATTATTCATTTGTTTCAAGTGAACTATTTCAGTGGTGAGTTGATAGATTCTGTGTCCATCTATCTGTGAGTAGTGATCATGCAGTTGATGCCATAGTGAATGTGCAGAGTGTACAAAGTTGAGATTATTACCAATTTGATCTGAAACTGTGTTAAGCACCCAAGAAATGATCATATCATTAGCTCTTTCCCAGTTAGGCCTTATTGAAGATGTTATGTCAGGTTCCTCAAATTCACCATTGACCAGTTTGAGTTTGTTTCTGGCATTCAGGGCAATAGTCATGGATCTGTGCCAAGAACTGAAGTTTTCTGAACCTGTTAACTTTCTTGAGATGAGAATCATTCCAGGATGATCTTGAGGATGAAAGTACAATGGATGGTTTGGTGAGTTAAGATCAGCCATGGTGTTATTGGTGTTTGTGTTAGAAGTGCTCGAATCACTGTTTTTAGGCATTATGGATGATGAATCACTGTGAGATGATTGTGAATTGATGTTGTGATCAGAAAATTGGTTGTTTTGATTAGATTGAATGTGAAAAATGTGAGATAATGGAGGTTGGTTATGGCGGGAGAATCAGTTATGGTGGTTTGTTATGGTGGTAAAATCAGTTATGGTGGTAAAAATCAGTTATGGTGGTTAGTTATGAGTTTGGCGGAATAATGGTGGTAGTGATGGTAGAGCAGGATACTTTGCTCTGATACCATGATAAGAAGTGTGTGTGAAACTGAATTATGAATTGAAATATCAAAGTTACTTACAATACAGAAATGAGAAGTATTTATACTATGCTATACTACTACTGTTACATTGAATCTGGACCTAACTACATATTAGATACATCACATTGTATTACATATCACTAGACTACTTTGTAGCAGAGTCTTCATCTTGTGTGGACTGAATCTCTGTATACTTTGGACTGTATGAGATGTGTTGCTGGTAGCTTGCTCTTGTGTTGCCTGTGTAGTCTTGTTAAGGTTTAAATGTTGACACACAAAAAAAATTCTTTTCAGGCTGACCTATACGAAACCTATTTCAGCAATAACACGTGTTAAGCTCTTACACAACCCGCCCACTTGATCACATTCTAAATCATATACATTGTATACCCTTATTTATGTCGCTAATCTCAACTTTTTTCTCGGGCAATGGAGGTTATGAAATGTTAAATCAAAAGGTAGATTACCAGAAGTACACACATGCTTCTGTTAACATTTTCTTTGGCAGTAGATGGAGTCCTTTATTACAGAGGGTTTTTGGTAAGCAATTACATATTTACATTGAGAAATAATAGGCATGCCTAATGATATGTCTAAAAGTGTGTAACAAAAGTTTGTGGGTTGTAGCAGCCATACCCATTTCTTCACAAACCAACCACATAGTTTTAGGCATATGATTAGACATGTTTTTAGGCATGCCTATCATTTCTTATTTACATTTGGTCTCGCTAAAGTTAAAAAAGAACTTTAGGCATATGATTAGACATGTTTTTAGGCATGCCTATCATTTCTCATTTACATTTGGTCTCGCTAAAGTTAAAAAAGAACTTTATTGGACACCTTTCATCACTATTTGTACTGTTGAAATATATTTGTGGTAGATATTATTAAACCTCTTATGTATAAGGCTAACGTCTTAATATTGGTTGCAAGTCTTACAATCAAATTACGATCAAACCTATAATGTTTTGGGTCAAAGTGAGTGTAAAGAGACGAGCTTCATGTTGCGATAGATCTTTTGTTGAGTATGCAATAAGGGTTTAGTAAACTGAACGAATATTATACAAATGACTTGTTGGGAAGAAAAAATTAATCATGAAGGTTCATGACAAGCATCTATGAATTTTAATAATGAAAAATTAATGGATGACATGTGCGCTGACGAGTTTAGATGTACTTTTTAATGAAGTCATGATAAACGCTTATAATTTTATAGTCAAGTAAACAAGGTCTAGGATCAATTAAATACAATATTGAAACTTTTAACACAACTAGGAAAAAACTTGGAGGTCTCTTGTGAATCTTATACAGGTATATAATGTCTATAGAGACTTTATAAGATATCAAGTGTCTAGAAACTCATTTCATATTCTTTCATGAATTACAAAAGAAGTGGCAGGTCTTAACAATTGATATCGAAAACAAATTAGCATCTAATTAATGTCACGTGGGAGATGAGAAATGTTGGAAAATTTAGTGCACTTGTGGGATTAGTTCACACCTGGTAATGGGTCAGGAGGTATGGAGTATACACCCATTAGGTCCCTGAACACTCTGACTCAAATAGTGGTTTGTACATGTAGTGTTTCCACTGCTAGTGCTAAGTTAGCACTGATAGGTAGTGTTTCCACTTCTAGTGCTGAGTTAGTGCGGATAGGCAGTGTTACCACTGCTAGTGCTATGAAAGTACTGCTATGAAAGTACTGCTAGTGTTATGAAAGTACTGCTAGTACTGAAATTAACTTGTAACAGGCATTGACCTATTCAAGTGGCAATTACAACTGCATAATGACCACGTTTAATTGGTCATGTAACCACTAACGGCTATAATGGGGATAATTATGAGGCGATTAATGGGGCGATTAATTCTCATAATTCCATTTGACTAGCTAAGAGTAATCTCCTATAAAATAGGATATCTGATCATGCATGAAACATACAGAAAAACAATAAACACTTATAAGCGCAAGGGTTATTGAATTGTGCCTAATTCTATAACTACATTTGGTCTTATCCCAAGTAGATATTCGTGTAACCCAGGCATTAGGGTCGAATAGTTTACTTTGGAAAGTGATCACACGATTCCAAGTGATATCCGGTAACCACTTAGTGCTATAGCTATTGTCTTTGATTATCTCACCCTATTCTTGGAGAATACACTCCAACAATCAAAGTAAACTATTTTGTGATAATCAATGGCAACTGCTGCAATGAAACACATGGCTTCAAACTTTGCTAAGCTGGATAAGTTTGAAGGGGTGGACTTTAGGAGATGGCAGAAGAAGATGCACTTCTTGCTGTCAAGCATGAGCGTGGTGTATGTGCTAACCACTCCTATTCTTGATGATGGGGATGATGCTACTGTGGAGCAGATCAGGAGGAGGAGCAAATGGGAAATGATGACTAAATTTGCAGAGGTCTAATTCTCAATGGTATGTCTGATTCTTTATTTGTCATTTATCAGAACTTCGAATCTTCTAAAGTACTGTGGGATTCCTTGGATGCCAAATATATGGCTAAGGATGCATCAAGTAAGAAGTTTCTTGTAAGTAATTTCACAAATTACAAAATGACTAATTCAAGACCAGTTATGGAACAATACAATGAACTTCTTGGAATACTTGGAAGGTTTACACAACACAATATGCACATGGATGAGGCTATTTCAGTCTCTTGTGTCATTGACAAACTCCCTCCTACTTGGAAAGATTTCAAGCATACCTTGAAACATAAGAAGGAGGAGTTAACTTTGGTTGAGTTGGGCAGTCATCTGCGCATTGAGGAATCTCTTAGGGTGCAGGATAATGACAAGCCAAAGAGTAGCAATGCTACTGGTGCATCTGTTGTCAATATGGTGGAGCATAACAACTCTACCGGGTACAATGACAACAAAGGCAAACGCAAATATCATGATAACTCAAGGGCAGATCTTAACAAGAAGGCAACACCTACTAGTTGGAAATGTGGCAAATCTGGTCACATTAAAAGGGACTGCAAAGGTGTTAAAATTGGTGGTAAAGCCAATGGATCAGGCACTAATGGTTCAGGGAGTGGTGGTTCAGCCAACTCACTGAAAGGTCAGAATATGTTTAATAAGTCTTTTCAGATTTATTATGTTACATATGTATCTAAATATTTTTATGTCCAGGATGATGATGTTGCGTGGTGGGTTGACTCTGGTGCAACAGTTCATGTGTGCAAAGATAGAAGCTGGTTCAAGACTTATGAGTCACTGAATGATGGTTCTGTTCTTCACATGGGAAATGAGTCAACAGCCTTGGTGCATGGTCGTGGTTGTGTAGACCTTAGATTTAGTTCTGGAAAGATTGTAACTTTGTTTGATGTTATTCATGTTCCTGATATCAGGAAGAACTTGGTTTCAAGTAGTATTTTGAATAATCATGGATATAAACAAATTATTGAATCTGATAAATTTGTTCTTTCTAAGAATGGTGTTTTTATTGGTTTTGGTTATTTATGTAATCAAATGTTCAGGCTTAATATTGCCACTGATAGTGTTAATTCAACCTTTATGACCACCACTGACCAGACTGACTCTACCCTTTGGCATGCTAGACTTGGCCATGTTCATTATAAAAGGATGCAAGATATGTCTAAGGATGGTTTAATCCCAGCATTTGACATGGACACTGAAAAGTGTAAAACTTGCATGTTGACCAAGATAACCAAGAAACCTTTTCAGGGTGTTAATCGTGAGACTAAGCTCTTGGAGCTAATACACAGTGACCTGTGTGATTTTCATGCCACTCCCTCATTGGGGAATAAGAAGTACTTTGTGACATTTATTGATGATGCTTCTAGGTTTTGTTATGTCTATCTGTTACATACTAAGGATGAAGCATTAGATAAATTCAAAGTGTTTAAAACTGAAGTTGAATTACAACTTTGGTCCCTGATCAAAAGATTAAGGACTGATAGGGGAGGTGAGTACATGGATACTCTGTATTTTCAGTCTGTTGGTATAATCCATGAAACGACTGCCCCTTATACTCCTCAACAAAATGGTATTTTTGAAAGGAAAAAACAGGGTGCTGAAGGAGATGGTTAATTCCATGTTGTCCTATTCAGGACTGAGTCAAGGGTTCTGGGGTGAAGCTATGTTAACATCTTGCTATTTGTTAAATAGGGTTCCCAACAAAAGGAACAAGGTTACCCCTTATGAACTATGGACTAAAAGGAAACCCAACCTGAACTATCTCAGGGTTTGAGGTTGTAGGGTTGTTGTAAGACTCCCTGATCCAAAGTTGAAAACTTTGGGTGAAAGAGGCATTTATTGCATCTTTGTTGGATATGCTGAGCATTCCAAGGCTTTTAGGTTCTATGTTATTGAACCTAATGAATATGTTTCAATTAACTCCATAATTGAATCAAGGGATGCAAACTTTGATGAGAATAGATTTTCATCAGTCCCTAGACCAAGTATGAGGATTCCTAATGGAACTCATAAAACTGGTGAATCAGAGGTCCCTGATGAAGTACCATTAGAGGTCCCTGATGAGGTTGTGGTTCAACAACCTGAACCTATGCTTAGAAAGAGCAAAAGTGTAACACCCCCGAAAATCTTAATGACAGCGGAAGACTAATTCGGGTGTTACTTGAATGGAGATCATAGTCAATAATTATAGAAAACGACTCGAAAGAGACGTTTTATTAAAATAGTTATCATTCATCGAAAACTCATAGTTTGTTACAAAATATTGTAAATAGATCAAGTGTTTTTCCCAAAAGAAAGATCATGAGTTTGAAAGAAATGATAACTTTTATGTTTTACACCACTAGATAAGCCTTGCCATGCCCCGTTCCGCACCTTGGTCATAATCTTCACTGATTACCTGAGATAACATGCTTAAAAAGGTCAACAAAAATTGTTGAGTGAAGTCCATAGGTTTAAAATAAGTTGAACACAAGTATAAGATCATGATCATTGTAAACTAACAATATCATAAGAAAATATCACAGATTATTATGCACTAAGCTCATGAAACCAAGACTCAACTGCATACACCGAATTACCAGTGTACGTAAGTATGCCCCAAAGGAGGTAATAGCCAATTACCTAAAGAAATTCGATATGGTGCGTCCCGGTTATTTCTCTATAACCGAAACGGGGTTCGTTAATCCCCATAGTACTATTCACGATATCTACGTTCACTCGCGGTGACTAATGGTTCATGATCAGGGGACTTGTGGCTAACAACTTAGGCAGTACCAATAATCAAGAAGATCAAGCATTTATGAAAAACCTTGTGTTCTAGTTTAGAGCATGTATCTCCCTCGCGGGGTTTATAAAAATAAAGTAAAAGCGAGGCTATGAACTCACCTTGATGATAATGCACACGCACAAAAAGATTAAGCACAATGTAGCGGAGGTTCCAACTCGAAACCTAAAATGATGAGATGGCGAGTCTCAGTAAATGAGCATTTTGGTTCGCGACCAAAATAATAGAGCATTGAATATTCTTATTCAATAGATCATTGGATTGTCCAATCCAATAGTGTGCGATCGTGATTAATGTTTTAAGTTAATTTATGTGCTACATCGTCTTAATTAATTATCCTCACTTACGCATAAGTGAAATGTCTTCCCCCGTTGTGATCTTAATAGATTTGTTGAGTATTTTAACGTATTTGAATGAATTCCCCGTGTGTTTTATCGGATTTGATATATATATATAATTATAATCTTATAATATATATATATATATATAAGTAATACCTTTAACGTTATCCGAAATAAAATATTCATAAGATCAAAATACTTGTTTTTACGTAATTAGGATGGGTTTATAAGTTTTTCTATACTCTTCCCGAATTTACACTTTTTATCCTCGAGTTTAGTCCTTGGACTTTTAGAAAATGACACTTTCCACCCGAATTATATTTTATACCAAAACTTTCAGAAATGACAACTTTAACCCTTGGTAAAACTGAATTTACAAAATCAGCCCTCTAGGTTCATTTTATACGCTTTAAACCTTTGTTTTCCAAACTTGACACTTTTCACCCAAAAGTTATATTATAACTAGTTAAGGTAAATTACATGATCGGTCCTTGTGGTTTTTCCATGTGCACATGCACACGTGCATGCTACCCTTGTACTTTCGAAATTGATATTTCTAGTCCTTAGATTTTCATAAAATACTTGTTTCACTTATAAATGACCCTTTAACTTTTTAAAAGTTACGCTTTTAACCCCAAGTATAACACATTTTGCAACTAAAGTCCGAAACATAGTTTTTACACACAAAAACTTTGAAAAACGTTCGTAGCTTATTTATAGCTTATACTTAGTGCTTATTGACTTATTTTCATTCCATTGGGCCAGGCTAAATCTTTATTGGACTCAGTTTGAACATATTGGGCTTACGGTTTGGGCTTCAGGCCCATTAGTGTGTACGTGAGTTTATACAAGTGAACAACTGGTTATTATGTGTTTGAGTGGTGTTTCTAAATGTTTCAGGCTCGTTTTAACTAGTGACGATGTGTCGTGGTACACCTATATCATGTGTATGACGCTAGTTGTTCATAAAATGGTGCACACTACCTATATATCATGCGACAACTAAGTGTAACGAGATAATAAGAAATGAGAATGTGTCAAGGGTGACTTACAATCACTCGATTGAGTGGGGATGAGATGTTGAGAAGATGGTTTGAACTCGAGATCCCGTGTTCTCCTTATAATGCTACTCGTCTTAAATGTTTACCCAAGTGTCTCATATCCTTCACCTTATAATGTTTTCTTTTCCTTGCTCTCCTTCCCACAGTGGACGATTTTAGAGTGAGATATGTGTATGAGTGAAGTTATGAGCTTGTGAGTGTGGTGAGTGAACTATGTGTTGAGAGTAGTTTATAAGTGAGATAAAGCATGGCCTCAAGATTAGTTTATTCTTAGATTGTCTAGGTCAAAGGTTTATTAGACATGTGTTCTTGATTTTTGGTCTAGGCGTGCATGGTTCGGCTGGGATTAGGGGCGTGTATGTGTGTTGTGTCAAATCCAAATTTGTCTAGCAAACATGTTAACCTTTGTGTAATGAAGTCAAAAGATAGTCAAGGGTGCCTAGACATTATTTTAATGTGAATTAGGGGCTAATTTTAGCATGTTTTGTCTCCCTTTCTTGCATCCATACGCAAGGTTAGAAACATGGGGAGGGAAAATAGACCTTGACTACTTAGTTGAAATTTGTTTCTTCTCTTTTTCCTTTCTCGTTCGAACGATTACAGAAAACAAGAAAACACCAATTGGTTTTGGGCTTGGAAATCAGGCCCGCAATATTTGCTAAGGGTGTGTGGGCTTTTTAAATGTTGATTATGAAGCATGTTCAGGCCCAAGGCCTTTTGACATAGTGCGCGTGGGCTCGGGTGAAGACGAGGCCTAATGGCATGGGGGGGGGGGGGTGATCCGTTCATAAGGCCCGTTAACGAATTGGGTTGGGTCACGAGGTGATATAACGAATTTTATATATTTTTGTTATATTTAAATTCGTATTTTTACAAATTTTTATGTATTCGTTACGTATTTTATGATTATTAGGATAGTGGGGAAATTTATTTTGATCACAACGGTATACTTATGAACGCTCAAACTGCGTTGATCATGCATATGCCAAATTATATGCAAATGTGATGTTTAGAAAATTTCATGACGAAATAGATCGTGTTAAATTCCTGATTAAAGCGTTAAGTACATTGAAATTTTCCGGGAGCTTACAGTACCTACCCCTTAAGAGAACCGCGTCCCGCGGTTAAACTCGCAGAGGTTTTCATGGGTGATCTAGATGAACAGGTGGGGATACTTGGAACTCATTACGTCCTCGCGCTCCCAGGTGAACTCTGCACCTCGTTTCTTATGATTCCATCGAACTTTAACGATAGGAATGCGGCTTTGCTTAAGCCTCTTAACTTCTCTGTCCATGATCTCGATGGGTTATTCGACAAAGCTAAGTTTGTCATTGAGCTGGATGTCCTTGAGTGGTACGACTAGAGTTTCATCCGAAAGACACTTCTTAAGATTTGAGACATGGAACGTATCATGTACTCGGCTAAGTTCTTCGGGAAGATCAAGTTTATATGCCACTGGACCAATTCTTTGAAGAATTTTGAATGGTCCGACGTATCGAGGTTTGAGCTTTCCTCGTTTTCCAAATCTGACCATCCCTTTCCAGGGTGATACTTTGAGCATTACACGGTCTCCGACTTGGAATTCCATTGGTTTTCTTCGAACATCTGCGTAGCTCTTTTGTCTATCTCGAGCTGCTTGCAATCTTTGCCGAATTTGCATTATCTTTTCTGTTGTCTCTTGGACAATTTCGGGGCCTGTAAGTTGTACTTCTCCAACTTCCGCCCAGCAAACTGGCGATCGGCATTTTCTTCCATAGAGTGCTTCAAAAGGAGCAGCTTTAATGCTGGCGTGATAACTGTTATTGTAAGAGAATTCAGCCAGAGGTAAGTGCTTATCCCATCCTTTTCCGAAATCAATCACACATGCTCTTAGCATGTCTTCCAGAGTTTGGATCGTTCTTTCACTTTGTCCATCTGTTTGAGGATGGTACGCGGTACTCATATCTAAGTTGGTACCCATGGCTCTTTGAAGCGTTTGCCAAAATCTTGAGGTGAATCGGCTATCACGGTCAGATATGATAGAGATTGGTACACCGTGACGAGAAACAATCTCTTTGATGTACAATCTAGCGAGTGTAATCATCTCGTCGTTCTCCTTGATTGGCAAGAAATGAGCGGACTTTGTAAGACGGTCTACAATAACCCAAATGGTGTCAAAACCATTAGAAGTTTTTGGCAACTTTGTGATGAAGTCCATTGTGATTCTTTCCCATTTCCACATAGGAAGTTCTGGTTGAGTTAACAATCCAGATGGCTTTTGATGTTCAGCTTTAACTTTCAAGCATGTCAAACATTTACTGGCATATACAGCGATATCAGCCTTCATATTAGGCCACCATTACAAAAGCTTTAGATCTTGATACATCTTGTTGGGACCAGGATGTATGGAATACTTCGATTTATGTGATTCATGCATGATGAGTTCTCGGATACCTCCGAAGAGTGGAATCCAACTTCGATTCTTGAAACATAGCGTTCCGTCCGATCTCTTCACAAATCCATTCTCATTCTCTGGCATGCCATAAATCTTCTCATTCGGCCTATTTTCTTCCTTAAGGGCTTCGATCTGAGCTTCAAGAATTTTCGATGGTAGGGGTGAATTGATTACCATTCCTAGTGATCTCACTCTAAGTAGCTTAGGGCGATCTTTTCTGCTCAAGGCATCGGCAACAACGTTTGCCTTTCCAGGATGATAACAGATCTCGCAGTCATAATCACTAAGCAATTCGAGCCAGCGACGTTGACGCATATTCAATTCCTTTTGATCTAAGATGTGTTGAAGACTTTTGTGATCAGTGTACACTATACATTTGGTTCCGTACAGATAATGTCTCCATAATTTGAGTGCAAATACCACGGCGCCAAGTTCTAGATCGTGAGTAGTATAATTCTTCTCATGAGTTTTGAGTTGTCGTGAAGCATAAGCAATCACCTTGTTCCTTTGCATGAGAACAGCGCCTAAACCCATGTGTGAAGCATCACAATATACTACAAAATCTTCGGCTCCTTCCGGTAGTGCCAAGATAGGTGCTTCGCAAAGTTTGTTCTTTAGGAGTTGAAAAGCTGATTCTTGATCGTCTCCCCATTCGAATTTCTTCGTTTTCTGGGTTAACTCAGTCAATGGTTTAGCTATTTTCGAGAAACCTTCGATGAATCTTCGATAATAACCAGCAAGTCCTAAGAATTGACGAATTTCAGTGGGGTTAGTGGGTACTGGCCAATTCTTAACAGATTCAATCTTTGCGGGATCCACATGGATTCCTTCACTGTCGATCACATGACCAAGAAATTGGACTGTCTCAATCCAAAAATCACACTTGGAAAACTTTGCGTACAATTTTTCATCCTTGAGTAACTTCAGGACAGTCTTCAGGTGTTCCGCATGTTCTTCTTTATTACGAGAGTAGATAAGAATATCGTCGATGAACACAATGACGAATTTATCCAGATATGGTTTGCAGACTCTATTCATGAGGTCCATAAATACAGCAGGTGCATTAGTTAAACCGAATGGCATTACTTGGAATTCATAATGGCCATATCGAGTTCTAAATGCGGTCTTGGGTATATCTTCTTCTCTTACCCGTAACTGATGATATCCAGATCTTAAATCAATCTTCGAGTATACACTCGAGCCTTGTAATTGATCAAATAGATCATCGATTCTTGGTAAGGGATAGCGGTTTTTGATCGTGAGCTTGTTCAATTCTCTATAATCGATACACATCCGGAATGATCCATCTTTCTTCTTAACGAATAGTACCGGTGCTCCCCAGGGTGAGGAACTTGGTCTAATAAATCCTTTCTCAGATAGCTCTTCTAGTTGTTTGGATAACTCTTGCATTTCTGAGGGCGCTAAACGGTACGGTGCTCGTGCTACAGGAGTAGCTCCAGGAATAAGATCGATTTGAAATTCGACTTGTCGAGCAGGTGGGAGTCCAGGCAAATCTTCTGGAAACACCTCAGGAAATTCCTTGACTACAGGTACATCCTCTAGTCTTTTCTCTTTCGACTTCTTTTCCGTTACTTGAGCTAAGAAGGCATAACATCCTTTTTCCATGTACTTTATTGACTTCGCACAGGATATGATACTTAAGTACTTTCTACTTTGATCTCCTTGGATGACTAAGGTTTCACCGTTGATCGGGATATGAACGGTTTTCTCGTCACAAACAATCCTAGCACGGTGTTTGGACAACCAATCCATGCCAATTACGACATCGAAACTTCCAAGTTTGATTGGCAAAAGATCTATAAGGAACGAGTGATCTTGTAATAGAATAGGACAATTACGGATTACGGTGTTGGTTCCTATTATTTTCCCATCGGCAAGTTCTATCTCATAAGTTGTATCTAAGGCGATTGGGGATATTTCAAGTAATGGTGCAAAAGTAGTAGATACAAAACTCTTATCTGCTCCCGAATCAAACAAGATTTTTGCAGAATGATTGTTAAGAGAATACGTACCCGTCACAATGTCAGGGTTCAACGGTGCATCTCCATCTCCTAGCATGTACACTCTTGCACGCGCATTGTTTGTTTGAACGACATTTAACTTTGGGCATTGACTCTTGAAATGACCTGGTTCTCCACATCCATAGCAGTTCATGTTTGTCACAGTGTTGCCTCTTCCAGGGTTTCGGCAATGCTTACCTTGATGACCTACCTTGTTGCACTTATCGCACTTCATAGTACAAGGTCCAGAATGGTGCATCAAACATCTGTTACACTGGGGATGTGGTCCTACATACCCTTTTCCAGCAGTGGGTGCAGCATAAGCCCTTGCGGCTTCTTGCCTTCGGTTTTGCCGATTGTGATGTTGGTTTCTGTTGCGGTGATATTGGTTGTTGTTGTTCCGATTGTTGTTGTTGGACTGATGGTGGTTGGAATTTGAGGTTTTCCGATCATCAAACTTTCTTTTGTTGTCACTTGAGCCTTGTGCATTTGCAAGCTTTAGTATTGGTTCCATAAGGCGGTGGGATACAATGACAACTTCTTCAACAGTTTTTGGATTCGAAGCGATGACATCTCCTTCGATGCTTCGAGGTAAACCTCCGATCAAAGCTTCCAAAAGCTTTTCATTGGTGGGAAACAGATGAGGACATAGAGCTCTCAGCTCATGGAATCTCTTGAAGTATGTCTTGAGATCATTACCTTTAGCAGCCAAGTGGTAATACTCATCTTCGAGTTTCTTGATCTCAGTTCTCGGGCAATACTGTTTCATTAACAGTTGTTTCAGATCTGACCATGAAATCTTACAAGCTTCTTCCATTCCAATTGGTTGAGCATGACCTTTCCACCAAGATAACGCATCTTCTAACAAAGTTCCAGTCGCAAACTTGACTTTGCAATCATCTGTGCAGTCACTTAGCAGAAATACAGTCTCGGTTCTCTCAAACCAATGAAGTAAACCAATAGCACCTTCAGTGCCCTTGAAGAATGTCGGCTTGCAGTTCATGAACTCTTTGTAATTACACTTGCGAGTTACAGTGGACTCACTTTGATTTGTTGGAGTGTTAGTTGCATTTGAGTTTGCCATTTCAACAAGACGTGCAGCTTCTGCGGCACGATTCTCTTCAGCAATGCGAGCAGCTTCAGCCTCACGTGCTGCTTGAGCGACACGCTCAGCTTCAGCCTCTCGAGCAATTCGGGCGTTCTCAGCTTCTTTTGCAATTTCGGCTTCTCTTGCGATCTCAGCTTGCCTTGCGATCTCAGCCTCTTTTGCAATCTCCGCTTGCCTTGCAATTTCAGCTTCACGTGCCTCTTGGGCAATTCGTTCAGCTTCAACGCGTTCAGCTTCGGCTCTAGCAGTATCAGCGGCATGTTGTGCTATAGCTGCGCTAACACTTTCAACGACCATTTTCTGAATAGCTGCGGGAGTGATGGTGGATGAGGTAGCTTTCTTCTTGACCATTTTTCTAAAATTTCCAAGAATAAATACCAAGATTAAGAAATTATCGATCGATGATAAAACTGATCACATATTATAAATATCATAATAGTCCAGATTACCACTTTAAATTAATGATATGATATGAATATGATTTTTATCAATAAATCATAATATGTGTATAAGGACATAAGGATCGGTTTGGCATACATTACCGAGGAATAATATCATAACATCAGAATATAAGAAATACAACCATAGGATACATGGAATACATCATTACATAGCATTGTTCACAACCATAGGTTACATCATCATAATTCTTGTTCCAAGGTTACAAACCAAAAAGATACAAGCCTTAATGCCTCATATGGCGGCTTTATGATACATACTAAGATAAAGATGACTAGGATTTACGCATCTCCCGATGCGTCATCCTGACGACGACGAATCTCCTCAACCATGGCTGTCAAGTCTCGGATCTGCTGCTCACGGGCTCGATCTCTCGCCTCGAGGTCATCAATCCTCTCCTCCAGAATAGCAGTGTGAGCATGAGCGGATGCAAGTTCGTGATGCAGGACTCTCTCTCGACCTAAGGCAGTCTCTCTCAAAGTACTAGCATCTCGGATAGTAGTCTCCAATCTCTGAGTCAATCGGTTAACGGCCTCTCTCGCCTCCACAATCTGGGTACTCATCATATCAAACACAATCTCAATGGAGTAGCGGCCTACCACGAGGTTTTCGACTTCTTTCTCCAAGCTCTCTATCCTAACCAGTGGAATCTCATCATAATGTGCCATGAGCTCACTCAACTGGTCTTCGTGCCTGATAAGTCTCGTAGCCAACAGAGGAATAGTGTGGTGTACCGGTTCACCGGTAACAGGCAGAACTGGAGCTGGTGCAGTAGTTGAGCTTTCTCCAAGCTCGAACGAACTAGGTGCTCCCTCCTCTTCTCTCCAACGTCGAAGTAAAGGTATCAAGAATGACCATCGCCTAGCACCGGATTTCTTCCTTGGTCCGGTCTCATTATCCACTTGAGTAGGCATGTCAGGATCAGATGGTGATGGTGAATAGCACTTGATGCAAAGCGGTAAAAGTGGCTCACTAAAAGTGTCCAAAGGAGGTGGTGATGAAACAGGAACAGTAGTGGTCTGATGGTAGAACACAGTAGGTGGCAGTGGTGGTGAAGTAGCAGTAGGTGGAACAGCAGGTGAAACTGGTGATGACTGAGCGGGTGGTGACTGAGCTGGTGGCATCACATGAGTCATAGTGATGGGTCGCACACGCTTCCTAGCGGTGAGTTTGAAGGTCTTTCCTTTAGGATGCAGTCTATAAGGTACTCCAAACGGCTCAGGCTCATGAGGCTTAAGAACACGAATCCTACGTCGACGACGACGGATAGCTCGGGAAGATGATCCAGAAGAATCTGATGAAGCAGAGTCAGTGCTCTCTGATGACTTGGATGATCCATCATCCACAGCAACATCTGAAGCAGGTAGCCATTGCTGCGACTCATAGTACTGATCTAGGGTCATGGAAGCAAAAGCATTGTACTCTTGAGGATGAGCAGTCATAGCTGGAGCAGTAGGAGTTCGGGCAACTTCACCTTCCTCAAAAGGTTCAGTTTCGTCCGAAACAGTAGCTGGTATGACAAGACTGGGATGAGCTGGCATAGTGACAGTCGTAGGGGACATGGTATCATCCATCTCGGTGTCTGAGGACAGATCAACTGGGTGGGATGCAGACATGGTACTGTAACAACCCATAAATTAATGTAAGTAAATGCCAAATAATATAATTATTTTAGTTAGCTACACATATTTGCCAAGCAAATCTCCATGCCTAACTAAAATGAATGCAATTTACTTATGATCTAGTGATGCATCAATCCTAATGCATAGAGCGGTCACGGAAGGGCGTAAGGCAGTGGTGTAAAATAGTCCCGTTTTAAAAGTGCGGTTATAGTCCAAATGTTTTTGAAAAACTCTTTGGTTCTCTATAACCTTGGCTCTGATGCCAATCTGTAACACCCCCGAAAATCTTAATGACAGCGGAAGACTAATTCGGGTGTTACTTGAATGGAGATCATAGTCAATAATTATAGAAAACGACTCGAAAGAGACGTTTTATTAAAATAGTTATCATTCATCGAAAACTCATAGTTTGTTACAAAATATTGTAAATAGATCAAGTGTTTTTCCCAAAAGAAAGATCATGAGTTTGAAAGAAATGATAACTTTTATGTTTTACACCACTAGATAAGCCTTGCCATGCCCTGTTCCGCACCTTGGTCATAATCTTCACTGATTACCTGAGATAACATGCTTAAAAAGGTCAACAAAAATTGTTGAGTGAAGTCCATAGGTTTAAAATAAGTTGAACACAAGTATAAGATCATGATCATTGTAAACTAACAATATCATAAGAAAATATCACAGATTATTATGCACTAAGCTCATGAAACCAAGACTCAACTGCATACACCGAATTACCAGTGTACGTAAGTATGCCCCAAAGGAGGTAATAGCCAATTACCTAAAGAAATTCGATATGGTGCGTCCCGGTTATTTCTCTATAACCGAAACGGGGTTCGTTAATCCCCATAGTACTATTCACGATATCTACGTTCACTCGCGGTGACTAATGGTTCATGATCAGGGGACTTGTGGCTAACAACTTAGGCAGTACCAATAATCAAGAAGATCAAGCATTTATGAAAAACCTTGTGTTCTAGTTTAGAGCATGTATCTCCCTCGCGGGGTTTATAAAAATAAAGTAAAAGCGAGGCTATGAACTCACCTTGATGATAATGCACACGCACAAAAAGATTAAGCACAATGTAGCGGAGGTTCCAACTCGAAACCTAAAATGATGAGATGGCGAGTCTCAGTAAATGAGCATTTTGGTTCGCGACCAAAATAATAGAGCATTGAATATTCTTATTCAATAGATCATTGGATTGTCCAATCCAATAGTGTGCGATCGTGATTAACGTTTTAAGTTAATTTATGTGCTACATCGTCTTAATTAATTATCCTCACTTACGCATAAGTGAAATGTCTTCCCCCGTTGTGATCTTAATAGATTTGTTGAGTATTTTAACGTATTTGAATGAATTCCCCGTGTGTTTTATCGGATTTGATATATATATAATTATAATCTTATAATATATATATATATATATATAAGTAATACCTTTAACGTTATCCGAAATAAAATATTCATAAGATCAAAATACTTGTTTTTACGTAATTAGGATGGGTTTATAAGTTTTTCTATACTTTTCCCGAATTTACACTTTTTATCCTCGAGTTACAAAAAGTACGAGTTTAGTCCTTGGACTTTTCGAAAATGACACTTTCCACCCGAATTATATTTTATACCAAAACTTTCAGAAATGACAACTTTAACCCTTGGTAAAACTGAATTTACAAAATCAGCCCTCTAGGTTCATTTTATACGCTTTAAACCTTTGTTTTCCAAACTTGACACTTTTCACCCAAAAGTTATATTATAACTAGTTAAGGTAAATTACATGATCGGTCCTTGTGGTTTTTCCATGTGCACATGCACACGTGCATGCTACCCTTGTACTTTCGAAATTGATATTTCTAGTCCTTAGATTTTCATAAAATACTTGTTTCACTTATAAATGACCCTTTAACTTTTTAAAAGTTACGCTTTTAACCCCAAGTATAACACATTTTGCAACTAAAGTCCGAAACATAGTTTTTACACACAAAAACTTTGAAAAACGTTCGTAGCTTATTTATAGCTTATACTTAGTGCTTATTGACTTATTTTCATTCCATTGGGCCAGGCTAAATCTTTATTGGACTCAGTTTGAACATATTGGGCTTACGGTTTGGGCTTCAGGCCCATTAGTGTTTACGTGAGTTTATACAAGTGAACAACTGGTTATTATGTGTTTGAGTGGTGTTTCTAAATGTTTCAGGCTCGTTTTAACTAGTGACGATGTGTCGTGGTACAACTATATCATGTGTATGACGCTAGTTGTTCATAAAATGGTGCACACTACCTATATATCATGCGACAACTAAGTGTAACGAGATAATAAGAAATGAGAATGTGTCAAGGGTGACTTACAATCACTCGATTGAGTGGGGATGAGATGTTGAGAAGATGGTTTGAACTCGAGATCCCGTGTTCTCCTTATAATGCTACTCGTCTTAAATGTTTACCCAAGTGTCTCATATCCTTCACCTTATAATGTTTTCTTTTCCTTGCTCTCCTTCCCACAGTGGACGATTTTAGAGTGAGATATGTGTATGAGTGAAGTTATGAGCTTGTGAGTGTGGTGAGTGAACTATGTGTTGAGAGTAGTTTATAAGTGAGATAAAGCATGGCCTCAAGATTAGTTTATTCTTAGATTGTCTAGGTCAAAGGTTTATTAGACATGTGTTCTTGATTTTTGGTCTAGGCGTGCATGGTTCGGCTGGGATTAGGGGCGTGTATGTGTGTTGTGTCAAATCCAAATTTGTCTAGCAAACATGTTAACCTTTGTGTAATGAAGTCAAAAGATAGTCAAGGGTGCCTAGACATTATTTTAATGTGAATTAGGGGCTAATTTTAGCATGTTTTGTCTCCCTTTCTTGCATCCATACGCAAGGTTAGAAACATGGGGAGGGAAAATATACCTTGACTACTTAGTTGAAATTTGTTTCTTCTCTTTTTCCTTTCTCGTTCGAACGATTACAGAAAACAAGAAAACACCAATTGGTTTTGGGCTTGGAAATCAGGCCCGCAATATTTGCTAAGGGTGTGTGGGCTTTTTAAATGTTGATTATGAAGCATGTTCAGGCCCAAGGCCTTTTGACATAGTGCGCGTGGGCTCGGGTGAAGACGAGGCCCAATGGCATGGGGGGGGGTGATCCGTTCATAAGGCCCGTTAACGAATTGGGTTGGGTCACGAGGTGATATAAAGTCCAATGAGTTTTGAGGCCCAATACGAATTTTATATATTTTTGTTATATTTAAATTCGTATTTTTACAAATTTTTACGTATTCGTTACGTATTTTAGGATTATCAGGATAGTGGGGAAATTTATTTTGATCACAACGATATACTTATGAACGCTCAAACTGCGTTGATCATGCATATGCCAAATTATATGCAAATGTGATGTTTAGAAAATTTCATGACGAAATAGATCGTGTTAAATTCCTGATTAAAGCGTTAAGTACATTGAAATTTTCCGGGAGCTTACAAAAAGGGTCAGGACTCCAAAGTCATTTGGACCTGAGTTTCAACTATACTTAGTTGAAGGAACCAGGGATGAGGTCTCAGACCAATACTCCTATTGCTTCATTGTTGAGGATGATCCCAAGACATTTGAAGAAGCAATGAAGTCTCAGGACATTGCTTTCTGGAAAGAAGCAATCAATGATGAGATGGATTCCATCATGGGCAACAACACTTGGGTGTTGGTTGATCTACCACCTGGTTGCAAACCTTTGGGTTGCAAATAGATTTTCAAAAGGAAAATGAAGGTAGATGGAACTACTGAAAAGTTCAAGGCTAGACTAGTCATTCAGGGCTTTAAACAAAAGTACCATAAGACTGCTGATTGCTTTGGCATCTATTCACAATCTGATTATTCATCAGATGGATTTGAAAACAGCTTTCTTGAATGGTGAATTGGATGAGGAGGTTTATATGAACCAACCTCAGGGCTTCATCATGCCTGGCAATGAAAACAAGGTGTGTAAACTGATTTAAGTCTCTTTATGGACTTAAGCAGGCACCTAAGCAATGGCATCAAAAATTTGATGAAGTGGTTTTGTCTAGTGGTTATGTTCTTAACCAAGTTGAAAAATGTGTATATAGCAAATTTGATGAATCTGGTAAAGGAGTCATCATTTGTCTATATGTTGATGACATGTTGATCTTTGGCACTGACCAAAATCAGATTGACTTGACAAAGGAATTTTTGTCATCAAGGTTCTCCATGAAAGACATGGGGGAGGCTGATGTTATCCTTGGTATAAGGATTAAACATGAAAGTAAAAGAATTTCTATATCTCAGTCTCATTATATTGAGAAGGTGTTGAGGAAATTCAATTACTTTGATTGTACTCTAGTGAGTACACCTATGGATACTTGTGAAAAGCTGATGCCTAATAATGGCAAGGCTGTATCTCAAGTTGAGTATTCTAGGGTAATTGGCTGCTTGATGTATGCCATGACCTGTACAAGACCTGATATTGGTTTTGCAGTGGGAAAATTGAGCAGGTATACTAGTAATCCTAGTGCTCATCACTGGCAAGCAGTTCAGAGGGTACTGAAGTATTTGAAGAGAACTATGGATTATAGTCTCTCATATACTGGTTACCCATCAGTGTTGGAAGGATACACTGACTGAAGACAATTCATCTACCAGTGGCTGGGTATTCCTACTTGGTGGAGGTGCAATTTCTTGGGCATATAAGAAACAAACTTGCATCACCAGTTCAACAATGGAATCTGAATTTGTGGCCTTAGCAGCTGCTGGTAAAGAAGCTGAATGGTTGAAAAACTTGCTTCTTGAGATTCCATTGTGGTCTAAACCTATAGCACCTATTTCTATCCGTTGTGATAGTGCAGCTACATTGGTAAAGGCTTATAGCCAGATGTACAATGGGAAGTCTAGACACTTAGGTGTCAGACATAGCATGATTCGTGAGCTTATCATGAATGGGGTGGTATCTATAGAGTTTGTTAGATCTCAACAGAACTTAGCTGATCACTTGACGAAGGGATTAGCTAGAGACTTGGTTATAAAGTCTGCTAAAGGGATGGGTTTAATTCCAACTTAGTCACTGAATGCTAGGACACCCAACTCCCTCCTGAGGAAACTTGGGAGCTGAGTTCAATGTGGAAAGCTGAACATTCAGTGGACTGGAGCACATGTTTTATATACATCCCAAGGTTGTGCTCAGAACCTGCTGATAAGGAGGATGAATTCTTTACTTCTTAATGGTTAAATTTTCTTTGAAAAAGTGCTTGGCAGGAGCATGAATAAAGAGGAACCACCTATGTGAATGTTGAAGTTCTGTCGCTTCAGGGAGCTTTGGACTTTTGGCTCTTACAACATTCATGAATTTGGATATGGACACATGGCTTGTATAGTGTCAGGAGCTGTTAAGTGTTTGAAAACTTGTGTGTATTTTATCTTTAGGTATTCAAATGGGTTGAAGGGTTCAATTCTTAGAACACCCTAATTCTCGAATATTTGAACGTGTAATTTACTAAGATGGAAATTCAATCCTCAGGATATTTTCGTTTATGCACATGTTTTGTTTGATGTTTGTTTTTTCATGCAAAGGAAGTGAACTAAATTTAGGGAGGATTGTTGGAAAATTTAGTGCACTTGTGGGATTAGTTCACACCTGGTAATGGGTCAGGAGGTATGGAGTATACACCCATTAGGTCCCTGAACACTCTGACTCAAACAGTGGTTTGTACATGTAGTGTTTCCACTGCTAGTGCTAAGTTAGCACTAAGTTAGCACTGATAGGTAGTGTTTCCACTTCTAGTGCTGAGTTAGTGTGGATAGGCAGTGTTACCACTGCTAGTGCTATGAAAGTACTGCTAGTGCTATGAAAGTACAGCTAGTGTTATGAAAGTACCGCTAGTACTGAAATTAACTTGTAACAGGCATTGACCTATTCAAGTGGCGGTTACAACTGCATAATGACCACGTTTAATTGGTCATGTAACCACTAACGGCTATAATGGGGATAATTATGAGGCGATTAATGGGGCGATTAATTCTCATAATTCCATTTGACTAGCTAAGAGTAATCTCCTATAAAATAGGATATCTGATCATGCATGAAACATACAGAAAAACAATAAACACTTATAAGCGCAAGGGTTATTGAATTGTGCCTAATTCTATAACTACATTTGGTCTTATCCCAAGTAGATATTCGTGTAACCCAGGCATTAGGGTCGAATAGTTTACTTTGGAAAGTGATCACACGATTCCAAGTGATATCCGGTAACCACTTAGTGGTATAGCTATTGTCTTTGATTATCTAACCCTGTTCTGGGAGAATACACTCCAACAAGAAATAAATAATGTTCCATCGATAGTTCACAAATATATTAATATTAGTTAAGTAATTAACAACTAATTAGGGGAATCTATTCACATGTTTTTGTATTGCCTCTGACTTTTTCATTTTCTCACATTCATACGCAAACCATCCTATTCTTTGAGTGCAGTTCTAATAAGTTTTTGAAAATGAAAGATCTACGACAAAATCTCACTTCATGAGCTTGTACTTTTGTGGTATCTAGCTATTTTCCCAAAAAGAAATCATTAATCGATCATTACTCACGTTTTTGGTAAATGTAAAACTCCCTCGGTCTTATAACAAGTTTTCACCTTACTATTATCATGTGTCTCATGATAAGCGTCTAATACTAAATTTCAACCAATCCACAAACTTCTAAAAAGTAAAGGTGAGATTTTATTGGATAAAAGTGAAAAAGTTCTACTTTTTTCTAAATATGTGTGAACACTTATTACACGACGAAGATAGTTTGGATTTGTTATTACAAAGACCGTACACTTAGAGAATAGGTGGCTAAGTGCTATAATTTACCAAAAGGGGGTTTGGGTTCTAATCATGATAACTTCAACCTACTGGGTTCCCTAAAAGCCCCAGGTTTGCTTTCCGCTATAGTTTTTCTGATTCCAAGAAAAATAATAATTAAAAATTCTTTCAAAAAAAATTATTAAATGATAAGAAATGAGGCATATTCTCATTGGCTAATAACTAGTATAAACAAACGTTATGATTACCAAATAAAAAACAAAGTCTATTGTAATTGTGTTTGAACTTAGAATTGTATACGGTTATTTTTTTTATAATAACGTGCCGACATACAACTTTCCTGACTTGCATCTAAATAATTAACATTTTAATTCAATCTTCACTAAAAATCTTATTCTCTACGTCTCAAAGTAATTGTCGGCTGACAAAAACCAAACAGTTTAAGAAAAACATGATCATCACGGTTTAATAACAGTTTTATCCATCATTAATTAGTTAATAACTTCGATAATGACTTCTTCTTCCAACTAGAGTATATTTTGTTCTATTTTTAGTAGTATACAGATAACTTGGGTTAACCTTAATTGAGAACATGGACATAGTATGGGACTAAAGGAGTAATAAAAGTGAACAATCAACTTGCGATAACGTGTCTTAGTAACTTAAAGATGTCTTAATAATTAATTTTATTTTCTGTATTAGACTTTAATCATGTAAAACAATGATGTCTTGAGAATCATCGTATCTAACTATACATGTTATACTGTGTTTCTTATTCATGTTATGTAGGACGATTAATTCTTGCACCCTAGTTGCACAACATCAGTAACCACAACGATGTATTTTGAGAATATAAAGTGAAAACTCCGAAGCCTCAATGCAAATATATGGGGGCATGTCCTAAATTTTATACTTTTTGACATAAGTTGTCCTGTATTCAAAGAAGATTTACTTTAGAAAAGATTGATGCAAAAACAAATTAAACCGGTATATAAAGATAGCAAGTATTATAAAGATTAATAGAATAAGCTAATCACATGCAATAGTTTTCATTGGATACTTTGCATCTTATAATTTAATAGTGTTGAATGTTGATCGTGTCTTTTAGTCTTTCTATTTTTAATGTAGTTGTAGAACATGATTATCATATATACATCATGGTTGATCATGGTGTAGTTAATGTCATAATCTCCAGCTCATTTTGCAATTAGACAAAATGTAAGAAAATCCACATCTATCACTATCATTATTTTATTAAGTGGTTCTTCTGGTATATAGTTGATGAAAACACGAATATTTTAGAGTAAATAGGGTGTAATAATAAGAATGATATAATGTTCAAAAAAAATAAGAATGATATAAATCATAATTTTGCGTGTTTAACATATACAATCTTGATAATTCTAATGATGATATCAATGATAGTTTAAAATTTGGAATGAAGACCTTAGAGCACTTGCAACAATAACTCAAATTAAACTTTAACCTCTTGCCACGTCAGCGCCATGTCAGCGCCATATCAGCTTTAACATTTCACCTTAACTCACCCAAAAAACACCCACTATCATAACATCCCAAGGTTAAACCTTAACTTGCATATTTTACAATTCAACCCCTAAACTTAAACAAACACTTCATTTATTAAAAAACATATCATTAATTTGAAAACATATTATAATACGAAATTCAAAAAAAAAAAAAAAAAAAAAAAAAAAAATACAATGAAATAACAAAAAGGAAATAACAAAAAGACACTGAAAATTAAACGTTACAACATAAAGGAAATGACGATAATACAATCTACTGACAAGGTTGCAAGTTATATTTTTTGATGATTCGGTCTTTTTCGTCATTGATCCGAGCTACGACATTTGGATCTTTGCCATCATTGTCAATTATCAAAAACTTCATCTCTTCCAACCTTGTTATTGTTTCATCTTTGACTTGCTGGGCCTGATACGCTGCTTGGGCAGTTTCACGTTTGATACGATACTCGTTTGCCATAGTTTCGGTGAATTGACTTGACGATCTCGTTCCTCCGGTGCTCGCTCCCCAGTACTTGTCATGCTCTCGGATCTTGCTTTCTTGGAAGCACGTTTTTTTCCCATGGGGCGTGGTTGTTCATCATGACCAAACAAAGCTGCGTTTGTTTGGCTTGGGACATCGCCGGTTAAATCAACCGGATCCGGCGTGTCCTATTTCTTATGCTTACGCAAAACCTCCAAAGCATCATCGAGAGCAAACGGCACTGATTTGTGCTCGTCACGATACATTTGCTTCGCCCGTTTCATGACATCCATCTCATTTTCCCCACTTCTCTGTTCTCGTTGCGCACGTTTGAAAAAATCATTGAACTTTGTGCAATCACGGTTCAACGTTTTCCACTTGCTGGTTATCATATCCTTGTTGCGTCATTGAAAATGTAGTCTATTGAACTCATTTGTGACCCGTATCCAAAACGTATATTTGGGTTGTGCACGCCGGACTATCGGATCCTCGGTAACAGCTACATAACACCTGGCAAGTAAATCTTCGTCTGTTGGTTGCCAACGCCCAGCAACGCAGTCTTCGTCATCATCATCATCGATTTGGGTCTTTGGATTTTTTGGACTTTCGTTTAATACGACATTTGGAATTTTTTGGAGGAGACGTGGGTGTTTCAGGAATATCATGTGTTTCAGTTTGTGAATGTTGTGAGTGTCGTGAGAATTGTAGGTTTTGAAAGTTGGTGTTTAATGTGATTTGTTGATTTTGTTGCCAAAACAGATATTGTTGATGTTGTAGGAAAAGATCTTGGCTCGACAAGCCTAGTGGGTCGGGAAAAGAGACGTTGGGGTTTGAAGATGAACTCGTGTTTGAGGTATTCCACCCACCACCGAGAAGATTCATGAATGTATCATCGTTGTTTCCTCCCGACATTTTTTTTAGTAATTGGAAATATAAGATTGAGAGGATTGAGTAGCGGAAGTGTGAAAAAAATGTTGTTTTAGTTGGGTATTTATAGTGGTAAAACAATGGTTTTGATTTATTTATTTATTTTTAGTTTTTTTTAACTAGCCGTTTGAAAAGGAGGGGGGGGGGGGGGGGGGTAAAATGATTTTTTTTAAACCCCAACGGCTAGTAGCCGTTAGAGGGGTAAACTGATTTTATTTTATTTTACGCCTGTTAACGCCCGTTATTGGGTAACGTGGGGTGCTTAACGCCGGAACAATGCCGGCCATGGTGTGGATAACGTGGGTTTAACGTGGGGGGGGGGGGGGGGGGGGGGGGCGTTATTGTTGCAACTGCTCTTATAAAGAGTTTGCTTCCGTGTAAAAGATCTAAAAATCACCATGTTTCATGCATGAGAGCAAAGTTGCTCGTTTATGCGATTAGAACCAGGGAAAATTAAGAGATGAATTAAAACCTAGTAGGTTTAGGCTCATCCACTTTGCACCCTTGAATTTTGAATATGGGAACAAATTCTACCCTTGATCTTCTAACCATTTTGCAATAAAACCCAGTGAACTTTTATAAACATGCATACACCAAGAAACACACTAAAAAGAACTTTTATAAACCCATTGATACTTACACCGTCACAATTGATGCATACACCACAATTATGCACATACCATGTTGTACTATATATCCATCAATTGTAATGGTGTAAGTACCAATATCCCTTTGTTTTTACCATTTGCAAGAGTAACCACAAGTCACAACCACATATGTACAAACGCATGCTAAACACATTCATATCACCACCAACCTCACTCCTTTTTGACTATTGACTACCAGTCCACCCACTAGCTACTCTTTCAGATCTCCTTCATTTCGTATCATTTTGTAACCCAAATTTCGCCCTCTTTTACTTCACTTTTTGATAAAGACAGAAACATGATGTTTTCATCTGACGAACTTGATCACCTAAAAATACCCCTTGAAAATATCCTGATAGCCACCAACAACTTTGCTGACGGAAATGTCGTCGGCAAAGGTGACTTTGCTAAGAGATACAAGGGACGGCTCTTGTGGTCCAGTGAGTTGATTGATATCCGTGCTCGGAGGTTAAATAAAGAATTGGATGATGGAGAACAGCTGTTTTGGACGGAGATTTCGATGCTGTCAAGTCTCAAGCATAAAAATGTGGTTTCTCTTGTTGGGTTTTGTGATGAGAATGATGAGAAGATCATCATTTACAAGGATGAGAACAGGGGAAGTCTCAGCAACTATCTAAGTGAACCGATATCGTTGACATGGGTGCGAAGATTGGAGATATCTATCGGTATTGCCGCATGCATTGAGCTACATTCATTATGACGAGCCACGCGATTTCAGCGTAATACACCGGCTCATTAGCAGTAGCAGAGTTCTATTAAATGATGAATGGGAACCCAAGTTATCTGGTTTTGAATGTTCCATGAAGATTGAAGCATCTAAAAGGCACCATTCTTTTCATACTAATAAACTTGTGTGTGTGGAAGGGTATGGAGAGCCAACATATATTGAAACTAAAAGTGTGAACCACAAGTCAGATATCTACTCCTTTGGGATAATATTATTTGAACTACTGTGTGGTAGGAAATCAATAATAGACAGCGATAATAACAAGTATTTGGCTCCTCTGGCCATTACCCATTATAGAGAGAAAAGACTCGATGGAATAATTGATTGGGATCTGTTGAATCAAATGGACTCGCAGTCATTAGACATTTTCGCGGAAACAGCGTATGAGTGCTTGAATGAAGAACGATCGCGCCCAAATATTGATGAGATGGTCGCGAGAAAGCGTTGGAACTTCAACTGGAACATCAAAATGAGGTAAGGCAGTTTTTCCTCTTCCATCTTTCTATAATAATAAGTACTACTATATATCTATTTGTTTGAGTGTATACACCTTCACTCTATCAGTTAACAGTTTATCTAGACCCTATAAAACTCCTAGTACCTTATTAGCCTTTGATCAGTTTCCAAACAGCATGTAATTGCTCTGAAAAACAGCATACAAACCTTTAAAAGTATCTAATTGCAAATCGCTGTAAAAAAACAGCATACATATATGTAATTGCTGCACAAAACAACATGGTTGCTGTAAAAAACTGTTTCGGAACAGCATATAAAAGCTGCAATTACTGCTAAAAAAACAACATACAAATATGAAATTGCTTTTACAAAAAAGAGCATGTAATTGCTGCAAAAACTTGTTTCCAAACAGCCATGTTAAGGCCAGTCCAAACAGCCCATCTTTCTGCTGTCCAAATAACATATAGAAAGTGTTTAAAACACCATAAAATCCTGTCTGGACAGCTTTTAAAGCCTTTAAAAACTTATAAAAAGCAATGTCGGACACATATAAAAGTTTTAATGACAAACCCAGTCGGAATTATAGAAACGGGTAAAACCCAGCGGGTCACACTGGGTTTTGAATTCTTAAAAACCGGTTTCTTTTGACCCGTATTTACTTCGGAACCACTTTGACCGGTCAAACTGGGTTTCAAAAATGAAAAAAATAAAACTGGTATAGTAAAAGTATTTGTTGATGTCTGCAAACATTTGTGAACTATGACCTTTATATGAAACTGGGGGAGTGTCCCTGGTAGACGATTAAAATTAGAAACTAGGGGATTGCTGAGTTACAAAGTAAAATCAATACTTAAAAAGTAGTATAGTTATAAAATCTACTTGTAGTTTAGCAAGTTCACTACGATATACACAAGGTAGTATATATGGCCTTGCACCGTAGCTTGTCCAAATTTTCTTCAAAATTACATGTAAGCTACATATGAGTTGTCCACCCCCGTTTTGTTTGTGTCTTTAACCTCAAAACTAAAACTTTTAGGGACTGTAATCTTCAAATATTAACGGACTTAATTATGACGCATTGACTGGAAGAGAAGCAACTTCCGTTATACTGGTTCGACTCATTTACTTGTAAATTTGTCTGTCCAGGTTATGGTTTGTCTCAATGTGGCAATAAAAAAACGAAAAACCGGTAAGAAAAAACGGTCAATTAGGTCACTGGTTAAGACTTGATAGCCACCCACAGTGTATTTTTAGTGAATAATACTTTCTAAATCCCTTTTATATATATAAAAAATTAGATTATTATTGTAATAATATGGCTATAAAACATTTGACTATCGGTTTTTCTTGGACAAATATTTTTCCAGTCAACCCAGTCTAACACACACTTTGAAGTTAATATAAGAGATTAAACACAACATACCTAGTAACCTTAGCCAATATAAGCAACATTAATATCCCATAAGCTCCATGAAACACTAAAATCCGACATGTTAAAAAGACAAAAAACGAAATAACTACCTTCTCAATATTACCCATAATAAAAAGAGCAAGGTTGGATCAAGTGGTTAACACCTTTGCCTCTGGAGACAGAGGTCAAGGGTTCGATCCCCACCCCTTGCAAAGCCGGAGGTCCTTTTCTACCTTTGGTAGAACCGGAAGCAGCCTCTCTACCTTAGGTAAGGGTAAGGCTGTCTATGTCTCAACCTCCCCCATACACCATGGAAGACGGTATTGGGACCCATAACCCGTGAAAGACGGTATTGGGAGTTACTTACTTTTTCAATATTACCCATAATAATCCTTTTGACCTTGGTTATCTTAACCTTTAGTTTTGACAGTCTACTTATTTAATATGATCCATTGGCCACTTTATTCCGCCTAACTAACAGATGCATAAACGGAAAATATAAGACTCGTATTAGTTTCAGAAAAGAATACTCAACGAAAGACTGTATGACATCTAAACTCAACACACACCTGAACTCTTTATCAATATTGTATGCAAGCAATGGGTCAACATTTGGGATTGTTGATCTGCTTTGAAAGTTGAAACAATGATGGCCAATAAACAAAACATCACGAAAACGAAACAACTACCTTCTCAATATAGCCCATAATATTCCTTTTGACCTTGGTTATCTTAATATGATCCCTTGGCCTTTTTATTCCGCCTAACAAAGGCATAAACGGAAAAGATAAGACACGTATTAGTTTCAGAAAAGAATACTCAACGAAATAAGATTTGACATCTACACTCAACACGCGCCCGAACTCCTTATCAATATTGTATGCAAGCAATGGGTAACAACCTTTTGGGATAGCTAATCTGCTTTGAAAGTTGAAACAATGCTACGGGTCAAATGGGTAACAACCTTCTAATTTCAGCGTTTATTCTTTTACTGTATTATATAAGCAGTTATCAGTTGACTTTTTTGGGATTATTGATCTGCTTTGAAACATTACCTTGCCACTTTTCAAGGCTTTCCAGTAGTTTCCACATATAGTCCTTCACTTGGTCCTTTGTATTATGGGTCCCCTTCTCATACGCTTTGGAAAATCATTTTGTGCCTGAAACAAGAGTGATAAGATGTTAAAGGAAAAAATCATTCACAAATGAGTTCCATAGAGATCGAACTTTTCAGTTCCAACTTTTCAGATTCATCAATCGGTGATATGACATTATGGCCTATGGCTTTATGAGATGAACATAAGTTAAGTATATACAGTTAAATGGGATGAACAGATGTCAAAGTATGAGATGAACATCATCAACCTGGAATAGAATTATAATTGCTTATTATCAATAGTATATCGCCTGTTACATCATGCACTATGACAAAAAGTGTATATATACAAAGAACAGGCCAAAGTTTTTCTTGAATGCCACTTTATCAACTCTTTGGATTTGAGTCAAATGCTTTAATAAGACAAAATCATTAACAAACATCACTTCCCAAACTTTCAAGTACATGATATATACAGTTTTAGACTCAACATGTCTTAGAAAAAGGTTCAGGAATTTCACTAACTCCCTTTTACTAACTCACACTATTTTACAGATAATGTCCTCGCTTGCTCACCTCAGAGTCCCACTTGAAAATATCCAATCTGCCACCAACAACTTCGCTCAAGAAAATTTCATCGGAAAAAGTGGGCTTGAAAAGAGATACAAGGGACAGCTCTCGTGGTCCGGTGAGTTGATTTATATCACTGCTCGAAGGTTAGATAAAGAATTTGCTCACCTCATAGAACAACTGTTTTGGATGGAGATTTCCATGCTTTCCACTCTCAAGCATAAAAACGTGGTTTCTCTTGTTGGGTTTTGTGATGAGAATGATGAGAAAATCATCATTATCAAACTTAAGACCAGGGCAAGTCTTGGTAACTATTTAAGTGACCCGATTTCGTTGACATGGGTGCGACGATTGGAGATATGTGTTGGTATTTCACATGCATTGAGCTACATTCATTATGACGAGCCACGCGATTTCAGCGTATTACACCGGTACATTAGCAGTGACAGAGTTCTATTAAATGATGAATGGGAACCCAAGTTATCTTGTTTTGAATGTTCCATGAAGGTCAAAGCATCTGAAAGGCACCATTCATTTCATACTAATAAACTTAAGTATGTGGAAGGGTATGGAGACCCAACATATATTGAGACTAAAAGTGTGAACCACAAGTCAGATATCTACTCCTTTGGGATAATATTGTTTGAACTACTCTGTGGTAGGGAATCGGTTATTGACGATGACCAAGATAACAAGTATTTGGCTCCGGTGGCCATCTTCTATTATAAAAAGAAAATACTTGATGAAGTAATTGATCCAGTTCTATGGAACCAAATGGATCCGCAATCATTCAAAGTTTTCGCGAAGACGGCATATGATTGCTTGAATGAAGATAGATCTCAACGCCCGGATATAAGTGAGGTTGTCACAAGACTTGAGAACGCGTTGAAACTTCAAATGGAACGTCAAAATGCTGTAAGAGGGTTTTCTCTTTCATCTTCCTTTTATAGTAACTAATATCTATTTATTGATAATCTTAATACCAACACGTGTAAAATTATTTACTTATCACTGTATTTATGATATTAAAGGAACATTCAATAGTTGCGGCGAAAGTTGAAGATACATCATCCAATCATGACAAGGTAATTATTATTATTGTTGTAAGTCATTGGAATTTTAGAAACGTGACCTCCATATATACGTGTGTTATTTTTGGAATACTTGGTAATGTTATCTTGTTTGGTACATATAGGGATCATTGACCTCCATATCTACACGTGTTAAGTCCCATGTCAGCAAAAAGACACAGTCTTTCCTCCAAGATCTTTCTCACTTAAAACTCCGAAGGGAAGATACACTACAAGAAATATGGCCTTTAGTGACTAGAATTTAATGTCGACTTTTTTTTTGGTCACTATTTAAGCAAAATAGTGACCATATAATACATGGACATTAATATTTGGTCATCCATAAACAGTTAGTGACGATCTCAAAAGTGGTCACTAATTTCTTCATTAAGTATAGGGGTGAGCATCGGTCCCGTACCGGACCGGACCGCCAAGACCGATGACCGAATTAGCCAAAAAGCCTAGACCGAGGACCGGACAGAATGTGGTCGGTCCGGTCCGGTCTCGATCGGTTCGTCGGTCGGTCCAACAAGGCCAAAATAGTCGGTTTGTGGTCCGGACCGATTGGACCGAGGACCGAATTAGCCCAAAAGCCTTGACTAAAGACCGGACCGAATGTGGTCTGGTCCGGTCCGATCCGGTCTCGGTCGGTCTGTCGATTGGCCCGATCCGTTCGGGTCGTATGCTCACCCCTAATTAAGTACATATGAGATTTTTTTCTGATATAAAAAAATACGACATTACTAGTCACTACAGTTTTAAAAGTTAATGACAAAAAATGTCGATCAGTGTGGGACATGTATTGCTAGTGTACGTGATATAATTTCCACTTATATACACATAAACAACAAACACTACAAAAAAGTGAACATGGCTAGCTAAATGTTTTTCCCACTAAATAATTGAAATATCAGATAATAAAAATAAAATACATATCTCAACCAATCCACATCCATTTTTCCCTCCCTCCGTCCCCATTTCTTTCCCCAAACCCTAGATCTGAAAACACACACCATCATCTCCGATCCACCCTCCCCAATTAAATACCAATCGAGTTCGCCAAAATTGCTTCGAACTCGCCAGAATTGCCTCGTGTTCGCCGGATTTGCCTCGAGTTCACCGGAATTGCTTCGAACTCGCCGAAATTGTCTCTAGTTCTATGGAATTGCTTCGAGTTCATGATTGGTATATTTCCTGCAATTTTGTTTGGTTAGGTGTTGATTATGTGTTTAGTCCTGTATGCAAAAAATGAAATTTAGTCATCTATGTAATTTTGCTTTTATAAGTGTAATGTTAATGTGATTAGGCCTTTTAATGCATGACAAGTGTTTGATAAAATGCGCAAGGGAAATGTTGTAGCAAATTCAGTGTTTGATAATGGTAGGCCTTTTACGCATGACAAGTGTTTGATAGAATGCGCAAAGGAAATGTTGTAGCAGGATTAGCACTATAAGTTTGTATTGTTATTTCATACTAGTAGATAATTAGATTTATGGTTACGACTATGCTTGTGCTTATGTGTTGAGAGCAGCTTGACTAAAGTGTTTATGGTTCTGTGACGCGAGTTGTCTAATTGCATTTACTTAATATAAAGTTGGAACTCAAGGTGTCTAATGTTTGTGATTTGATGGATAATCAGTCGAGGTAGTTGTCCTTACTTGCAGTGAATTGACAATGGCAATGTAGCGTGTTCTTAGGATTGCAGTTAAAGTATGTTATTTCACACTTGCTAGCCCAATAGCAGGCATCACATGTGCGACTATACGTGTGGTGAGCCGTAATAGTAATAGTTGTGGGTGAGTTTCTTTGGTTCTGAACTGACTGTGTTTTTCTTACGTTGATGTGAATTAAAAAAAAAAAGATAATGTAGTTTAGTTAGTTAGTGGCGAAAGTTGAAGTTTGTTTGTCTAATTTGTCTAACTTTTTGTTACATGCATATACTATAATACTCAATTATGCATATACACAATTAAATATGAAATGAGCTGATTGTTTCTATAACAACATGATATATCTCCATGGGAAACTTTCTCCATTCAAATCCACGGGTTGCTAGTCGTAATATTGCAATCTTTCTTGTCAGGCATTTGAGGTGATGAGAAAGCAAGAGCAGGCCCGTCTTACTGAATTAGCAACAAAGAAGCCTAATCTGGAAGCTATTCAGAGTCACCTTGATATTGTAAGTAACATTGTATGTTATAGGCCTATTCTTCATATCACTTTAAGTTTGTTTCTGTTCTTGGACTCGAAAAATACCAAAATGTTGCTTGTGTTTAAGTAGATTATCTAGTAGGTAATGTAAACGGGTCGGGGATGATGGTGGTGAGCTGTTTATTTATGCCCTTTACTCGTGAATTAGATTTGTAACCAAACTGCATTATGGCCGTAATTGGATCTAGATTCTATATCTGTTTATTTATGCCCTTTACTCTTGAGTTAGATTTGTAACTAAAGTGAATTACGTCCGTAATTGGATCTAGATTCTATATTTGTTTTATGTTATCAAGGTAGTACATTTTTCAACTACTATTAGGAACCAATAGCAAGTGGTTGCTGTGAAAATTAGACAACATTGGTTTTGTTAAACAACTTTCAGCACCTAATATGTTGTAGCCTGATCAAAATGCTGATATTCTAGATAATCTGTATATACTGCAGCCTGTTTCAGAAGCTGACTATCAAACTATGTAGGGGTCATTTTACATGTAAATACTAAAATAACCAAAATTTGCCAAATACTTGATACAGTTTATGTTGATTCTCAAAACTTTAAGCAGCATTAGCCTATCTACTGCAACCCATTTTGTTAGCTGAAGATATAACTCTTGGGGGTCATTTTTATTTATACCAAATCAAATTTGACATGAACGTACTCTAGAATGTTATTATTCCTAGTTGTTTAGCATAAATGATGAGGATATTTGTATGTCAGATAGAGGGTATTGACCTTTAGTTGTACAAATAAACCGTTCTTCCCAGAATCTTGTGGCAGGTCTAGTTATTCCAGTATTTTCATTATTACGAGTATAGTCTTAGGGTACACTGTTTAACTTGTTCTCTGTTTGGTAGGTCGTCAACCGTAAGGATGAGCTTGCACAGTATTGTCTCATGGACTGCCTTATTCAGGTGTTTCCAGGTGAGTATCACTTACAAAGTCTTGAAAGCCTCATAGGAGCTTGCCCGCATCTTCAGGGGTGTAATATTGGATTCTTAAATTCAAACAAACCTTTCTTATCTTGCTCTTTCTTTAATGTGCTGGGAGCTTCTTTCCCACTTATTTGAATTAGCATCAGTGGTTGTTATAAATGGTAATAGAAATCCCACCTCTACATGCCGTCTTTTCTTCATTGGAGGTATATATTTATATAACAAGCCTCTTATATCATCATAAATTATATGAGACAGAAATACTTTATAGAAAGGCATTAGATAGATTACGACTTTGGGATAAAGGGTGGATCTTATAATGGTTTGAGCACATGCATCTAGTCTTCACTACTTTTGTATCTTTTTTATGGTAAAAAAATGTTGTTTTTAGCAGCCTAGAAGTGTATGGGAAATAGATAATTTATGCTTATTTTTAGTAAAAGCATATTAATAGTAACTAAACTGTGTTCATGCTTATTTGCAGGTTAGTACGACAATAATCTAATCAATGTGGACACTTAAAAAAGACCAAGACCAGGATATGCTTAGCATAGGTGCGTTAATGTTTAGGGGGCTGTTTGGGATTGCTGATTACAGCTGCTTTCATTTCAACAAATTACAAATATGAATTTTTGATGGATGTTGTTTCATCTTCTTTATTATATGTAGTTCACGTTTCAACAAACCTCCCCTGAGCTCCAAGGTCTTGCAAATTAAAAGCAATGTTTGGTCGTCAAAACTGATTTCATGATGAATGCATAAGATTGTTTTGTTAGCATGGTCTATGGGTCAATGCCCTATGAAGGTTGAGTTTCAAATGTCACAGATCACTTCGGCTAGTGGCCTTGTGGACTCTCAAGCTTATTCCATGCAAGAGTTACCTGACAACTCGGGTGGAGCTTCTTTTAATAATGGGGAATTTGATGATAGCGGACTTTTGCAGAATAACTCATGGCAACAAGTTGCTGCTCCTGCCCGTGTATGAAATTATACCAAGGTCAGAACTTTACCCTTAGATCTAGCTTAAATCAAACCTTTTGCATTTCTATAACAAGTTGTAATAGATTAGCAAAGAGTTTTACATGGTTCAGTGCCACACCACTTGTGTCAGTATATTAAATTTGTTTCCTGTTTGCAGTTCTGCAGTCTAATTGTTTAATCCTTTTGCAGGTTGCTGTTATGGTATCTTGACCCTCAAACTCTTGTTGAGGATGTATCACAAGTATTTCAGGACGTGGTTGGGAGACCCTTTCTTTGTTTAAGTGACGAACTCTTTGAGAAGATGAAATGGCGATCTATAATAATATGTTTAGCATTTTCTCCAGTAATGTTTATCGACACCAGGGCTTTGCTGCATCGCTGGTTTCTGCTAACGTAAGCATCTAGTCTTGATTCTAGTTTCGTTCTTGCATCATCGTAGTTAAACTTGTGGTTCACATCTTGTTAGGGTTGACTATTCATAACAGGGGACTAGCTTCTGTATTAGAGCTTCAAGTTGAACTGGTTTCAATGATGTTAGATCTACTTTCAAGACCAATGAGGTGGGGTTTATCTGTAGAAATAGGATCAAGGCTGCCGTTTTCATATGCATACTTTCTTTTCAAGCACCAGTTGTTTAGAATATTGGCTGGACCTTTGTCACGTGATCGGTTCCTTGAGTTGGTTCTTAAAATAAAGAAGTCTGTTTCTAATACGAAGAAAAAACTTAAACATGTTGCATCTGCAACCTCCATGGTGGATCACAAATCTTCATGGTACGTCTCACCAGATGCTTAAATATTTATAAAGTTTGTGAGCTTTTAAAAGTTGCGCTAAATGACGCCAACTAATCAACTCTTTTACTGTACAGGTCCATGGCAATGAACTTCCCCAATTGGTTTTATTTCGCTGCATTACTACTCCCCGTAAATAATCTCAGCGATAGCTATGTATGTCGGGTAGATGAAGACAGCCTGCAACAACTAGCATCTTGTTCAGCTGCTGCAGCATGGTACATTGCATGGATTCTTGATCCCGTTGATGAGTCAAGAGGCTGCTTGAGTTTGAAACTGATAATAATCATCTCTTGCTAAAGGATCTACACAGAAGAATATTGCGGTGGAGACATCAAGGAAAAGATGTTTTTCATGGTTACAAAGACCTTGATGCTATTAATGTGACCGCTAGTAAGTTATCTCATCTGTAGGCGTGCAGTTTTTTTGGTTCTTAAATGCCTGTTTGCTGTAAATTACAGTAGTGTTTTATTTATTTATATTTTTCTTTATTTTGTGCTTTATAGTTAAAGAATATTTTTCAGCTGGAATTGCTATAATGTTTTCCGTGAATTATTGGCATACTTGGGAGATCAAACATTGGATATGGTAGTAGCAGGGGTTCAATGTCTGCTCAGGATTCTCATGGTCTTTATAGTAGCCATCAGGGAATGGCTTATAGTGGAGGTATATTTTCCCAGAACATTTGGAAGTTCGCTAATGTTTTTTCTGAATGTGCAGGCTCTTTTAGTGGCAGTGAACCTGGTGGAATGTACTCATCAAGCTATGGCGGCGATTACATATCTGTGATCAGTGACAGTAATAGTTTAGATAATATTACTCTTGCATTATATTGGTTGATTTTAAGTCATTGGTGTAAAACCTACAACGTGGAAAGCCTTGTAAGGTTCCTTATAGACAAATCATGCAGTAATTGCGATTCTTGTATTTAGTTTTGAATAAAGAAATATAGATTTTGTGGATGTAATGAATTTTGGATTTCTGTTTTGAATGATTGATTACAAGCAGATTTTATTATTATTTTTTTTGCCATATTTTACAAATTAGTGACCACTATATTTTTCGTGATTAATTTTGCTTTAGTGGTCACTATTTTGGTCACTAATTTGGTCAAATAGTGACCACTTTTCTGTTTAGTGACCGTAATAGTGACGAAATTCCATGTCACAAATTTTAATGACCACTTTTATGTGGTTACTATTTAGTGACCATATTCATAAGTCATCACTATTACCTTTTGTGACCGACTTTTAGTGACCACGAGTGACCACCCTGGTATGGTCACTAAATCGGCTCAGTGACCAAATATCTACTATTAGTGACCACATTCGTGTTGTCACTAAATCCACTTTTTCTTGTAGTGATATAGCATCAGCAACCAACAATTTTGCTCAAGAAAATATCGTCACAAAATTTAGGCAAGGAGTGATTTACAAAGGCCATCTCTTACATTCCAAACAATTCATCGATATTATTGTAAAGAGGTTCTATACGGATTGTATAAAAGATGAGAGCAAAAAGATTTGGGGATTTCGATGCTTTCTAGTCTGAAACATAAGAATCTAGTGTGTCTTATTGGGTTTTATGAGGACGAGGTCGCTAGGATTATAATATACAAGAAGGAGGCCAGCCTAAGTCTCGAAACATATCTAAGTGACCAGACCATCACATGGATGCAAAGGTTGAAGATATGCGTTGCTGTTGCGAAGGCATTGAGTTACATCCATTATGATGATGGACGTGATTTTAGTGTCATACATTGCAGCATCAAGAGCTCGAATATTTTACTAGATGACAAATGGGAACCCAAGTTATCTGGTTTTGAACTTTCGTTGAAAAATACAGCAGCTCGAAGGCACCGTCTGATTCTTACTCGTGATATTGTTAAAAATGTATACACAGACCCAAAATATGAAAAGACTGCTGGTGTGACCCACAAGTCAGATGTGTATTCATTCGGTGTTGTGTTATTCGAAGTCTTGTATGGACGGAGTGCAGTTCTTCCAGATGAAGAGTTGGGAGAGGGGTTATTAAGTCAACTGGCCAACTCTCATTTGGATGATATGATTGATGAGCATTTACGAAATCAGATGGACCAAGAAGCATTAAAAATCTTCTCAGAAACAGCATATTGCTGCATAAAAAAGGAAAGAGCAGATCGTCCATACATAAGTCAGGTTGTCAAAGGACTTGAGAAAGCGTTGAAACTTCAATCAATGTATGAAAATCCGGTAAGAAAATCAACCTTCTTATCAGCTTTATATGATAATAATTGTTATAATTATCTACTAATCTCCTATTCTTTTGCAAATATTATTTTAGGAACTTCCAAGGAGTGCAGTTGACAGTGCATCATCCAATCACCTGAGGGTAATTTACTTCTTTATAGTTTTAGTTCGAAGCTGGTCATCCTAATTAATAAACAAAAAAGTATATTACATGAATGGTCTATGTGGTTAGGGGCTTTTTACACATTACATTTGATCCCTATTACATAATCCTGGCATTCTAAAATGATAAACGCCCTTGAACAAATTTATTGATAGGGACAGAAATCAAAACACCATCTATAAATTTATTGAGAAGACCAGACCAACTCCATACCACACGATCAACACAAAAACCAGAAATCAAAACACCATCTGCACCAACTACCATGGACCTGCACACTAGTGACAAATCACAAATCATTTGGAAGCATAAAAGAGTAACTGATATAGAAGCTAACGGAATCCATTGGCTGAGAATAAAGTGTTGTTGTCTAACTTTTTTCTATTAACATCACAATTAGTACAGTTGTGAATCTTTTTTCATTTAATTATTTTATTTAAGTACGTTGTTGTATTTTGAATGTCCACAATGTTGCAGTTGAAGAACTTGGAACACTTGAAGATTGGACTTAATGATGTCGAGATGGCAACAGAGAAGTTTGCCGACAAATATTGCATTGGGTCAGGCGGATATGGTAAGGTATACAAGGCACAACTCGAACATTTTGATAGCAGTATATCTTCGTCGATAGACGGGGTGAATAAATGTGATCTTCCCAAGAAACGTAGCACGGTAGCCATAAAACGGATTCACAGTCGAGAAGGAGAACAAGGGTTCATTGCAGAAATTGAGATTCTGACTAGTTGTAAACATGAGAATATAATCTCTCTTCTTGGCTTTTGTGATGAAGATCCTGATCACATGATCCTTGTCTATGAGCTTGCTTCTAACGGGAGTCTTGAGGATTATATGGGAAACAGTGAAAAAATGACTAATCTTACTTGGATGCAACGCTTGAAAATATGTCTTGGTATCGCACATGGCTTGAATTACATTCACACCAACACGGATCAAGACAAACAAAAGATAATACACCGAGACATCAAGAGCGCAAATATTCTATTGGGTGAAAATTGGGAGGCGAGGATTGCTGATTTTGGGCTCTCCAAAATCCACCCAGCAGATCAAGAAGCCAGCACTCTTAATACAAATATGATTGCAGGTACAAATATGTATTTGGATCCAGAATATCAAAAGTCTGGAAGATTAAATAAAAAATCAGACATTTACTCTTTTGGAGTAGTGTTACTTGAGATCTTGACCGGGAGGTTGGCCCATGATCGTATTTTCACTGACGTCAATGAGAAGGGGATTGCACCCATTGCAAGAGATCATTTTGAGAAGGGAACACTAATGGAAATTGTTGATCACAAGATCAAGGAAGAAACCAATGAAAATGTCTTTTCTCTAAGTAAAGGACCCAATACAGAGTCTTTGGACATTTTTTCAAAAATCGCTTTTCGTTGTCTAGCAGAAACTCAAGCTGAACGTCCATCAATAGATGCTGTCATCAAAGAACTCAAAAAAGCATTAAAATTTCAGGTAAGTAATGGGTTTAAAATATAACTTTGTAACTTCCTCATTTATTCTTCATCGTAGCATATATGTGACATTTTATACCTTATACTTTAAAGGAGTTTCAAATGCCAAATTGTTCAGTTATATTTTACTTATCAAATCGATTGATTGTCCAATGATTTGCAGGAGAACCACAAGGACATCCTCAAACTGTCACTTCAAGACATAAAGTTAGCCACAAAAACTTTCAATCAAGACAATATTATTGGATGTGGAGATTTTGGGAATGTGTACAAGGGTCACACTCATGGGCATAACTTCATTGCTGCAAAGCGGCTGGGTAGGAAATCTGCTGAAGGAGAAGCTGAATTTGTGACAGAGCTTGAAATCCTTATGCAGTATAAACATGAAAATGTAATTGGTCTTGTAGGCTATTGTGATGAAGAGGATGAGAAAATTATTGTCTATGAGTATGCATCAAGAGGAAGTCTTGATAAGTACTTGAGCGATGATAGTCTTACGTGGGTGATGCGGCTTAAAATATGCATCGATATTGCAGTCGGGTTGGAGTTTCTTCATGGAACTGATTCAAGTCCAGAAATGGTAATACACAGGGACATCAGCAGCAGCAACATTCTACTGCTTGATGATTGGAAGGCAAAAATTAGTGATTTCGGGCTTTCCTTAGTTTGTCCAACAAATGAGGATGTAGACTATGTCATAGGCAATGTTACGGGCACAATTGGCTATAGTGACCCACTATACTCGAAAACAGGATTCTTAACCAAAGAGTCTGATATATTCTCGTTGGGTGCAGTCTTATTTGACATATTGTGTGGGAAACTATCATCCGTAAAACTAGATGACGAGTATCTTTATTTACCCTTTTTGGCTAAACAACACTATCATTTAGAAAAACTTGATGAGTTAGTGTTCGAGAGTATAAAAGAACAAATTGTGCCAGAGTCATATATTATCTTTACAAGGATTGCCCTTAAATGCTTACATCACAGGAGAGAAAGACGACCAACAGCTGATGAAGTGGTCATAGAACTCAAGAAAGCATTGGAATTCCAGGTAAGTTTCTATATTTTGACAAAATTAGCTAACTTTTGATTCATATATATCTAAACTATGTCCTTTAACTGTTTTATAAATTGTAAGAAAGTAATTGCGTGAAACATGAGTTTATTAATTGATTATTAATGTATATACAGGAGGATTATGAGAAATGGGAGCCCAAATTGCCCACGGACTATAAAGAAATAATCAAAATGTCAAAGTGCCCAGAAATCTATTCTACCAAAAAGAAAGAGGAACTTTACAACATTTTTTCTAAGGGAATCCTCCTTCAACAGGACAAAGTGGTATTTAGTTCATTCTTGTAGCTTGTTTATTTGGCGTTTCCCATTTTCTATGTATCTTCTCCGTATTGAGAGATAATTCAAAATCACACATGCATTTATATATCATACGCACTGAGTCTGATTGCAATTCGTTTGTATAATAGTTGTTGTCATTCGTTGGTAATGGAGAAAGAAATCAAATGGTTTCGGCCACAATGTTTTCCTACATAAACAGTTGTCCATATGAGTGGAAATCTCTTCCAGAATCAAGGTTGTTCTCTCTACCTCTCCACCTTAATTTGTCAGTTTTAAATGATAAGCAAATATATGCATTATTGGTAGATGTGTGTTATGCTTTTTAAGATTTATAGTATAAGGTTATTCTCTTTACCGTTTAATGGATGGCAAGTTGTTTATAGTAGCATAATATTATTATTAATTATATAATTATAATTATGATCAAATAGGATCAAACTTAAGAACCCCTTTGACTAAGTTCACATATTGCCCCTGTAATAGTGCTTATAAAAAACATATTTGAATCGTTTGGACTCTATTCTACTAGAACTGCTAATCTCAGCCACTAATCAACAAATGAATAGTGCTTCATCTTTAGCTCTTTTACATTTCAGTCCTCTTATCATCCGGTTAATAACAAGATTAGTCCAGCATACATACATATCAACAATGAGAACTGATTTTGTACATGACAAAATAGATTTTAATACTCAATATATGATTGGGAACTATAATTTTATAAACCTTCTAATAAGGTAGTTGAGGTTCGCCCCTGTTTTGGGTCGTCTGTTCTCATGACCGTGAATTATAAATTTTTGCTAGCATCTTGATAATGTTTTTTTATAATATTCCTTCCTTTATTTAAATAGTGATTTGTCTGGTACAATAAATTCAAATATAGAAATTAACTAGGGATTTGTGCAGGTTTGGGACAGTGGTGGAGATGTCAGATATTTCCAATTTGAACATCGAAATTAAGATAGACGCTCGATTTTTATCTCCAGATGTTGTTTATGGGGCCTTCTTAGTCTTCAGACTTTGTGATTCAAGAATATTTTCTAGTAAACCGATGTGTGTTAACCTAAAGTATAGAAAGGGACTCGAAAGTCTACATGCATATTTTGCAACATGGAGAGACAAGGACTGGATGATGATTGAGTTGTACCAGTTCTTGAATCAGAATGAAGATCTTGTTTTTGAGTTTCTACTTGAGAGCTTTTCATCATACTATTGCGGAGAAAGTGCAGTTTATGTTGAAGGCATTGAATTTCGAGCAATTGACAAAGTAAGTTTGCAATTATATCTCTTGGTTCCATTCTACACTCTTTTGTTTACATTATATAAAGAGGTCAGGTGCATACCAAAAGATTAAACTAAAAACCATGTGCTGTATTGCATATTTAACATGGTTTGTATCCAGGTGAAACATGAAGAAATCGCAAAATTGATGGAAGTCCAACAAGTCTTGAAATCAAACTTCAATGTGGATCAGGTACAACAATTGCCAACTAACTTTGAAGAAATATTTAAGACATGCAGAAACTACGACGAGTTTTTCTGGTTGGGCGAGGTCAACGGAAAGAAACTTCTTGTGCTTTCGGCAAAGGCAGTTTTATACAAATTCTCTAATGTGGATCTTTTTACTTCAAAAACATTAGCCGAGTCCAGGTTTGCTTCATTATAGCTATTTTTATTACAGTTTCCTTTAACTAGAGGCGGCAATTCCTGACACTACATGAAACACGACCCGAGACGGATACAGAAATAAATGGGTTATGGTTGGCTGTAAACTGATTTCGAGTTGTGTTTGGGTTAAATAGGTCGACCCGACAACCCGTTTAAGTTTTCTTTGAAAGAAAATACTAATTTTAACCTGCCAACTCAATTAACCTGTGTAAATCGCTAAACCGCCAACCGAGTTAGATAAGCAGGTTAAATGGGTTTTGTTTCAAGTTATGTTTAAACAAGTTGGGGTTGACAAGTTTGAATCCCACACGAATTGCCAGCACTACTTTTAACCACTAAACTATTTTGATGGTACATCCAAATTTGTAGATGTCACACGAAAAAATATATTTTCTAACCCAATGTTTTTTGATTTGTAGTTGACAATTAATTTTTTTGATTAATGGTTGACAAAAGTTTCACTTCTTGGATGTAGTTTTCTGTCTTTGTAAATAATTCCGTTCTTAATTGCAGATTTCAAGAGGTGATTGAGCTTTTACCACAAAACATATTTCATCTTAATTGCACGATCAAAAGTCAAATGTTGTCACACGATACAGAATATGTGTGTTACCTTGTGTTCAAGCTTTCAGAAAACTGCCAGGGGCTGCATTGTCCAGTAAAAGTACGAGACCTACTCCACAAAGAAAACAATGAGGCTGAATTTGTATATTTTACAGCCCCAAGCCCATTGAACATAAATGGTATTACTCGGGTTCCAAAACAAAGAGAAGACGGATGGATGGAGATTCAAGTGTGGAAGTTTAACTCAGCTCATGAATTCAAGGATGACTCTCTTTCTATGAATATGAAATTTACAAGCCATGAAGGAACTATGTCTGGCCTCATTGTATGTGGCCTCGAGTTTCGACCCGTGTAAAAGAATTTTTCGTGTTCTCATTAACATTAGTGTTTTACTATGAGTATCGAAAAATGATGAGTGAAACCTGGATAGTTATAAAATCATGTAAGAGTGAAGGTTGATGTTCTTAATGTTTGATGTTCTACAAAGATTTGCATATATTCTCAAATCTATGAAAAATTGTTGACAGCATCAGCTTACATGTCACAAGAATTTACTATTAGCAGAATAACTTTTGAAGTCAAAATTCATCCAAATAAATAATGTGTCCATTCATTTTCTGAGAGTCATGAGTACTATGCCCGTAGCATTTTATAAAAATAAATTTAATTTTAGTATAAGAAAACGAGAATACAATGGCTGTCAAATATAAAATTCCTTATTGTGTCTAAACAAAAATACGAATGATACAATAACAAATGACGGAGAAACATGAACTACAATCACCTCCTCCGTGCTTCCTATGTGTACCATTTTGCACAACACGTTACCCTCGAGCGTCCTGTTTTTGTATACAAAGTAACTAAAACTTCAGCTTTACATAATTTTATGAAACCAGCAAATAAAGCTTTTCATCCAAAGTCAAAGTCTGCAGCAGTAGAAATTGACCCATTTACTTAGAAGTTGGTCTGATTTGGGTAATACCCTATCTCCAATGAGTCAGATGGGTAAAGTTTAACATTTGACTAAATGAAAGTCATCCAAATGGGTCAACTGGGTAATGTTTAATATCTGACTAAATGAAAGTTGCCCAAATGGGTCAAAAAAGATACATACCTACGGCAATTCCCGAGATAATCAAGATTTTTCCATAATCTCCCTAAATAATTCTTTAGGTGCTGCAAAAGAAAAGTAGGATAAAAAAACTCATAAGAAAAAAAGAGACGGTAAGATTTTAGGCATGACGGTAAGATTTAAAAGTTACCAGGTAACCCTGTAAATCTCTCGCGTATTGTTCATACGCCTGTCCTATAAACATCTCCACCCCTGTAACAATTACGGCTCCACCTTCTCCAGCTTCCCGAAGTAATCTTGTAATTTTCGGTGTCTACACAACATCAAATACCAGTGCATACGACTTTAAAGCTTCCTGCCACCAAAAGAAAGAAAATAAACAGAAACTTTATCTCAGGCACAAAATTACCTCATATTACGTTTCTAAAACATATGACCCAAGAAAGGTAGATAGGAAAACCTTGGAAATAGGAGTGTCGTAAGTATTTGGCTGCATACCATTTGATGTAGTGTTTGCAAGTATCATACTGCCTTCTGGGATGTAAGTGCTTAAATCAGCAAGAAATATAGCCTCTCCACCAATTATGTCAGCAAGTTCTCTAGCACGATCTATGCAGTATCAGTAAGTGAAAACTTTAGTTGGTGTATCAACTATGCATATACGGTGTATGGATTTCATTTTTGCAATTGGTTATTTGATTACTCTGACTTAAAGTTGCGATGATCAATCTGTATGTTTTGATAAACCACTCACATTCAAACACCCTCTAAATATGATGAGAACCATATACTTGACTCTAACCTATACTGAATAACTGATTTGAAAATAACGCAATAAAACTAGTATAATGTTTTTTTTGCAATCAAGTACGAGTATTAGGAATGGTAATGTGAACGCTAGTAGAATCTAACAGTAGGTCTGATTGGCTATCACAATTCTTGCAACCTTCGCTTTTGCTCCATAAGCAAGAGCTTTTCCAGCACCGCCAGCACCAATAACCACAAATAGTCTACCAGCCAAGGGTGATCCTGTTGCAGCGTTTTGAACACCTGAACCTGTAGACAGTTGCAACAATTTGTGCTTTAAGTAAATCTCAAATGGGTCAAATGGGTCGAACGGGCAGAAAGTAACATGCGAAATCATATGAAACTCTTAAGAAGTATAGAAAGAAACCTCGTAGACTATCCTCGATAGCAGAAATAGCGCCAACGTAGTCTGTTGCACCGTTTTGAACACCTGAACCTGTAGACAGTGCAACAATTTGTGCTTTAAGTAAATTTCAAATGGGTCAAATGGGTCGAACGGGCAGAAAGTAAAATGCGAAATCATATGAAACTCTTAAGAAGTAAAGAAAGAAACCTCGTAGACTATCCTCGATAGCAGAAATAGCGCCTACATAGTCTGTTGCACCGTTTTGAACACCTAAACCTGTAGACAGTTGCAACAATTTGTGCTTTAAGTAAATCTCAAATGGGTCAAATGGGTAGAACGGGCAGAAAGTAACATGCGAAATCATATGAAACTCTTAAGAAGTATAGAAAGAAACCTCGTAGACTATCCTCGATAGCATAAATAGCACCTACATAGTCTGTATTACAACCATATAACGTCCCATCATTTGGTCTCCTGGTGGCACAATTGACCGCTCTTATTGACTGTAACATGCAATCAATAACACAATACATAAAAAGCCGTAATTTAATAATTATCATTAGCTTCAATGCTTAAGGTTTTAGATTTCTATGAAAATGAAACTTACCTTTGCAACTGGATCAACCTCATCACAACATTGAAGTAAAGATTCTTTGTGAGGAATGGTACAACTGCATCCGGAAACGATACATTTTACTAATCTAAATAAGCAGAAATATGGGTATTTTTCCTTAAAAAATCAACGTACTTTCACATTTGTGCCCTTTGAGTCATTGTACTTTTATATAACATTTGACTCATTATAAGATCGCTCTGTATACTATTTAGGCATTCGGTAAGACAAAAACTGACTGTCAAAAACGAACAACATTATAAAAAAATGATAGGTTTATATATGTGTGATTTAGATTGGATATATAATGTTAAATTTCTGGTTACCAACGACCCAAATTGTACACAAAGACTTCCTTTAAAGACTTGTTTATGTACAAAAATAAAATAAAAAGTAACACTGCACAAACGTAAAAGAATAGATCAAAACACAACCTGAACCCCGCGAAATCTGTAGATGAGTAAGTATCAAGAAAATTCTTTACATTATCCACCAACAAATGCACATAAACTCCATTAAATTCAACTGATCGGAAAGCTTTATTGTATAACAAAGGTGATTTGCTATGTCCAACTGGCTTCCCGATAATACCGAATACTTTTGTGTCAGGTCCTAATTACTTTTGTGTCAGGTCCTAATTGTCTGAAATTAAACAAGTCCAAAAGATCCCTAATTGTGGGCTTTCCGGGTGCCGATACCTTTCCATGCTCAAGGGTGCCAAATGTCAAATATCCACCAAATTTCGGGTAGAGTACTCGAGACATCAGACCTTTTTCACCCATCACCATTGCTATTATGGGAACCTAAATGATTAATAAAGGTACTTAAATAACCACGTAAGCTAATAAAACCGCGAAAATAATATATCTAATTTACAAATTTCATTACATGCATGACTTATGCCGCTTACTTGAAAATTAGCCAGTTATATCTACAGCGGTTGTTGCAAACTTGACAATGTCAGTTCCTGTTGACTGTATTTTGGCCACAAGGTTCCCAAGCTCTTCTATCGAAGGAGTATTTTGATAATTGTGGGAAGAAACTATGAGTTTGCACTTTGTAGGCTTGTCCCCATGGATTAAGTTGTTGAAATCATCAACGGCCTGCATTTGAGTTACGAATAAGAGTATATTACTTTAGATGAGCCTATGAGCACGAATAGACGCATTTAATGTCAAGAAGAAAGGAACCTTAAGCTCAACATCGATGTGATCAGCTCCTAATTCCATTGCTAATCGAAGAGCAGACAATCGACTTTGTTCATCTCCGTCGTACTGACCACCATCCCATGTTGGTCTAGAAAAAAAATAGAATCAGAAACCTTTTCGGGAAAGATAAAGTGTTACAACATCATGTAATATGGACTAGATTAAGCAGATGTTTGGTAATGCTTATTAAAACTGCCTATGCTTTCATGAAATAAGGAATTGCTATAACAGAAGGCAATGCTGCAATAAATGTGTAGATAGGCTTCTACAGTAACGAAACCAGATAAACAGATATCGAATTTGTGTAAGTTTTCGACAATCAGCTAATTAGGGATTTAAGACGTAAAATAATCAGCCTATAATCATATCTAAACACTTATTACTGCTGATCTACTGTATCAAAATGCAACAAGGGGTGTTTGGCATTACTAAGTTAAACAGCTTATGCTCATAACCAGAAGATCAACTTACCCAAAATAGCTTATGTCACCCTAAGGTTAAACTTCCGATACTGGATCCACTAACAATAACCAGTTCAAACTAAACAATCTGAAACACCTTACTGAAAAGACCTTATTTCACCCCTAAACTAAGTAGATGAGCATAGCCAAATTTATGCGTGTGCTCAAAAAACACAATAAGCAGATAATCTGTTACGGAGTATAAAAACAATCCAAATTCTGAAACATCCCCGTCGCATGTAAGACGATTCAGTATACCATCAGAAGAAAACTGCATTCACGTCATAAGAGTTCTAACGATATCATTAGCATAAGCTCTTTTTCCTCCGAAAATACTTATCCATTAGCAAATCCTAATTCCCAAGCACGCCCCTAAATATTATTATACTTGCATATACTCCACATTTCATCCTAAACTTAAACTGTTAATTACAAAAGAGCTTATTTACCCTAAACTAAGTAGATAAGCATAGTCACATTTCATCATAAAAAAATAAGAAGATAAGCTGTTTAGATAAGCAAAAATCCCAAACTCCCCACATCACATGTCAAACAATTCAATATACTAATAAATCCAACATTCATATCACGAAAACAGTTGCGAATATCAAAAAATAGTCCCAAAAAACCGCACCTGCAAGTAAAAAGAGTAGGCAAAGGACTTAATTTATAAAGGGTTTGATATCATATCTATCAGTAAACCTTTCTTGTTTCGATCTATCCTATCTAATCTCGATTAGGTCAGCACACCTCCCAATCAGCTTATTTCACCCTCAAATAAGCTTGTAATCATGTGCAGACACTCGAACCTTTTTTTTTTTTTTTTTTTTTGAAAGTGAATGTATAATACATACTCAAAATTTGTACAAAATCGTAATCGCTGTCAAAGACATACCTATCCAGACACTCAAACCTTATCCACAATATCAAAACACAATAAGGGGGTGTTTGGGATTACTATCTCAAACAACTTGTAAACAGATGATCAGCATATTTCGCCCTAAGAAAACAGCTTAATTCACCGTAAGAGCAAATTTGTTATTTCAAAATAACAGCAAATAAACAATGTGAACAAGCGATTGCCAATCAGCTTATTTCGCCCCCAAATAAGCCTATAATCATGTCCAGAGCCCATACATTCAAAATTGCTTATCCACAATATCAAAGTGCAATAAGGGGTCAACAGCTACGCAGCTAATAAGCAGATGACCAGCTTATCAAAAACAGCTTATTTCACCCTAAGAGAAAATTTGTAAATCATATCCACAAAAACTTATCAGTTAATAATAAGCATGGGGTGTTTGTTTAAGCTTATTTGTGGGCTTATATTAAGTTATTACATCATAATAAGCTTATATGAGCCCATAAGTCTCAGAATAAGACGAAATCATATAAGCTCATAAGCTCACAAATAGTTTTTTTTTTCCTTTCAAATTGATGAAATTAAAAGATGGGTTGAGTGTAAGAAGTGGAGATATAACATAAAAATGTGAACTTTTAGTGAATTGAAGGTTAATTTTGTGGGATTGAAAAGTTAGGGTTAGGGTTTTTCATTTGGGGGTAAAATGGATTGAAAAGTGCAGGGATATTGAATTAAGAGAAAATTACCAAAAGGGGACTTTTTTCCAAGTGTGGTCCGTTTTTAAGACTTTTTTCTAGGCTCTTTCCCAAAAGAGCCACGCTCAACTGCTCGACCCCATACATTTTTCGACACGTGGCAATTCCCGGTACCGTTCCAATAGTACACTAAGTGTCAAATCAAATCTTAAAGAAATCTCTTGTTTTGTTTTCTTGCATAATGTCAACGCTCAACCGACGGTGCTCAACTGACCCCACAACTTTTCACCTAGGAAATTGAAAAAGCAAAACAAAAGATTTCCCAAATCCAAGTGATATGACCATTTTTTATTTCTTTTTTATTTTTCTTTTGCCACTTTAACCATTGAATATCATCAAAAAAAACACACACTCAACACACACAGTAACATTGCATGTAGCAGATGACAAAGTAGACGCACAAAGATAAAAATGGTAAGTATTCACACTTGATTAATTTCGTTTCTTACTACAACGTAAGGTTTTGTTGCATTCCTTTTGTTGCAACTTAGGGTTTTGTTGGATCCCTTTACATCATGTTTTTTTTTTATGTGAAAATTACAAAAAAGAAGATCCATCCATACACGTTTGTGGTTTTTTTATAATTTTGTTTTTGCCTTTTTGAGATGGTTTAGGAAAAAATGAATAAAACGATACTGTGTTAGTCCAAAAAAGACGAAAAATGAATAAAACGAACATGGGAAGAGCTATATATGTGTAAGTAACATATAGAATGCGTTAAATGAGAGGGTTCAAAACTGTATTTGTCCCATTTAATAAGAGTTTTAGGGTTAGTTGTCAAATAGGTGTAATTAACATGTATTGACACTTGATCTAGACAGAAAGAACACTTAGCGATGCGTTCTTAGTCCTGAATAGATCGGGTTTTCTGCAGATATGCTTTTACTTGTACATACTTGTAGTTTAGGTGTTGTATGCCTGACTTGATGAGTGTGCTTGTAGACACTTCTTGTTTGTTTTAACTTTTTTAATATGTTATTTCTTGTAGGCGTATGATTCTAGAGTTATTGTTAAAAGCAAAGTGCATTACTTCTTACTTATGAAGGATCGATTAGACCAGCCGCGCCGTTCCATGTTTAAAGCCACATGTTTTGGACCATGGCTCGATCTTACCTATGTCGATAACGAGGAAGGCCTTGTTCATTACATGCTTCTGAAACAATTCCATCAAAACAATGATAACTATGATCTTCAACTTGTATACTATTTGAATGGACATTCTCTGTATTTTGGTCGAAATGAATTCTGCCTGGTTACTGGTTTTAGATTTGGTATGGTCAGTTTTAGGAAATGGCGTAGTGGTGATATCCCTTTCCGTGACCGAGTTTTTCCAAACCATGTAGGTCAACATGTTAAATCAATTGATCTATTATTTGTTATTGAAAATGAAGAGCTGTTTCTAAATCTGTCTGATGAGGATGCGATACGGGTTTGTCTGTTGATAACGCTTGAGGTCATATTAATGGGTAAAGACTTGGGGTCTATCATTGATGATATTTTTCTGAGGATGGTCGAGGATCTTGATGAATGGAATGCATTTCCATGGGGGGAACTCCTTTGGAGGCAGCTTTATGAGTCTATTAGAAATGTCTCTTCAAATCATCCAGCGGTTTACCGTCAAAGAATTGGTGATAAAGAATCCAACGATGTTCCTACCTATAGCTTGAAGGGATTCGTTGCTGCTTTCAAGGTTAACACAAAAAAAATTTGCTATCATTAGTTGACTGTTTTTTTCCTTTAATGGTAGGACTTGAAAATTATCTTCATATGTTTCTCGTCCTCGTAACTTATATTTGTTGTGTTAACTTTTTGTAGATATGGATCATAGAGTGTGCTGACACGAGTAAAAGTAAACAGTGGTGGAACAAGGCTCAAGGGGTGATCCCAAGAGCACTTGCATGGTCGAAACACACACCATTTAGAAAGACTGAATATTTCGACCAACTGTTTGACAAGGTAATTATATATAGTATTTTATTGATTGGTTAACTTTAAACATATACACAATTTTAGATACCATATAACTTATAAATCTTTTGTAAGGACTCGAAACCAAACGTGATTATGCCAACATGCTTTGAGGCTGAAGCTTAATGGTTCACACGAAGCATTGAATTTTTCAAGTGGTATACCCCGAGAGCGCCGCCTCTTGCAAAAGGGGGACCCTGGGATGTACATTTTCAGAAAGTGGCCGCGAATAAAGCTAGGCAGAAAGTGGTATACCCCGAGGGTTATGATATGGAGAGCATGGGTAAAGAGGTAGAAGTTGTTTCAGTTGATGAACGGGTTAAGGCTCTGGAAGCCCGCACTTTGAAACTTGAGACTATTATTCGAGTTAGTTTTTTACCTTTATCAATTCTTGACCAAGTTACATTGCTATCAAACAATTACCATATGGTATGCTAATACGCGGATTTTGTTTCTAAAAACTTTATTCTGCAGGTCATAATGAGTGACAGAGACAAAATGAACCAAGAAACCTATGACAAGGTAAGTATAAATTGTATTAATGTGACTAAACCTTTAATTCTAATGTTCTACTAATAGGTGTTATAAACGTTTGTATGTAGGTTTATGGAAAGAAAGTTAACACAGTTGATGGAGACAAAATGAAGAATGATGCATATGAAAATGAATTAAATGGTATTTATGTGATTATACCTTTCATTCTAATGTTATACTAATAAGTGTCTACCACTTTGGTATGCAGGTTTATGGAAACATAGTTAACACAGCTGACGGAGAACAGGTAATTTAATGATATTTTGTTTTGTTCTTATTTCATTTGTGATATAATTAATAACTTGCGATAATAAAAGTTTGTTAACCTTTTTCATATCATCCGCAGCCTGTAGATCTTGCTAATGAGTATTGCAGTCAAGTCAATGATTTTTTCAAGTTGTTTGATACGCCACATGTTGATGTGGATGGCAAGGTTGATGGATTGGAAAACGTCTCAAAAGGAAAACTTGAGAAAGCTGAAAAACACGAGGAAGAGGAGGAGCAGAGGGGAGCGAGTAAGAAGTTGAGTGTTGAAGCTGAAAAAAGATTGAAGGTTATTGAGAAACTGAATTCAACGCCCATCAAAAGGGCTTTGGAGCAGTGCGAAACAAAGAAGAGGAGGCTTGAACATGTTCCTAGGTCACCCTATGTGGAGAAGAGGAGTAAAACTTCTGATGTTACTAGCTTAGAAGATTTGTTGAAGGGTCGAAAGTATTTACCTGTTCATACTCCACTTATGGCTGAGAAGTTAGTACAAGTCAAACCATGGGTAGAGGTATGAGAAATGATTCATTTGCTTTGAAATATCAGTCAGTAGTTAACCGTCAACGTGTAAACGTATTATTACATGAATGATTTACATTGTCTTTATTTTTAGGTTCTAGAACGGCCATACCAAAACCTTGATAAAATTTATGTTAACTTTGAAGTTGATCGATTCCTGGTTAAGGACGGGTGGCGTAACTGTGTGTTCCCTTGGTCTGATATCGTTGTTGATCGTCATTTATGGGATGCTTTAACCGGTTTAGACGATAATCGTAAAGGATGGCTACGTGACGAGGTAAAGTAAATTTTATTTACTTTACTCAGTTTTTTATAAAACATGCTTTTGGTTGTCTCTGCCTGCCATTTGATTTTAAGTAATTTTTACATTTTAGTGTTACATGAGATACTAGATATAAGTATCATTAATACATCATTTACTTTAACCACTTTAGGTATTTTAGTATAGCATCCACCATATCCATTAAATTCTTTCTCAAATGACATTATTATTTGTTAAAAAAAGTGTAGTGTAGCCACAGAGAAGAGTATATTATTCATGACTTCAAAAGTTTGCTGCTTTTAGCAGTACAGATTTTACAAGTCTTGATTAACTTCATTTTTTTCCTTGTACACAACAATATTTTGAACCAGTAGTGATATCATTTGAGAAATGATTTTTATGAATTTGGTGGATGTTATGCTAAGATGCCTAATTTACTTGAAGTATTTTGATCCAAGTCTTGAGTTTCCCCTCGAAAATCCATTGCCATGACGATGTAGCAATGGGTGTTGGTGTAAGCCATTGTACATGTTACGTCGTCATGGGGATGGGTTTTTGAGCAGAGGCTAAAATTAGGAAGGTGTGGCAATGATGCTTGTCTCGTAACACTATCTTACTTGATATCAAGTACAGGTAGAGAAAATGAAAAGCATAGTTTTTTTTATAAATGACTGAATATATATGTCAATTTGTTTTACCTACAGCACATTGATCTTTGGATTAGCTACATGTGCCATACCAGACCATCAGATATGGAGTGGTCTATGGTAAGCTGCTTTTTCCTACCATTACTGATGAACGGAAGGATGTCTGTCTGGTACGCAACCAAAGAAACTTACCCTCTGGGTTAGGGTGATGTTGAACGAGTTTTCATTCCCATAAATCAGCCAGATACACACTGGTCCCTAGCTGTGTATCATATCCAGACCGGTCGAGTTACATTGTATGACAGTGGACCTGTATATGATCCTGAGACTCGTCCATTCTATTTGACTGTGAGGAAATGTCTAGAGACTAGGCTTCCGGAAGTGTTGCAAGAGGCAGGTGTTTTCGAGAAGAAGGGAATTGATCCTATGACATATAGGATTACTTTTAACAATGCTATGAATGTTCCCAAGCAGGGTGGATTGTATGATGATTGTGGTGTGTGGGTCTGCATCTTCTTATTCAGGTCTGCATCTTCTTTTTAATGTACTATTTGTGATGTTAGCATGAATGTAATCTTGAACAATGTTATAGGTGTAGTAGTTGGAAGTGGTATTCTAAGGTGTCGATTGATATAACTATAATGTGAAACGTAAAACATGTTTACTAGTTTAGCAGTTACATTAGGTTAGTATTGCTATAGTAGGTGTCCACTCAAAATCACATTCTTAACTGAAGCCTATAAATGTACAGGTTAGGGAATGGCAAACTGTTGGATGTGAATGATCCAGTTCAGGCTGCGTTGGCGTACCGTGAAAGAATGGTTAGGTTTTATTACAAGCACAAGATCCATGTTGGCTGAATGTTTTATGTGCTTGTTTTGTTAAACATTTAGGTGTCGAATTTGTAAACAATTGTATGGTTTATGGGTCTAAAACACTTCTGCATGGTATGGTCACTTTTGTGTTTTGCTGCTGGATAACTTGTATGGTTTATTGGCTGAATATTGTATGAATGTATGTATCCCTCCTGGCTAACTTTGGCACCTAATTTTCTGTATATATTTGCTGTTTGTATGTTTCTAAATTGTTTTTTATTCCTCCTGGATTACATGACTAATAAGGTGCAACATAAGCAGTAGCAAACAAGGTTGAACCTTAAGCGTCTTACATAGTCAAACTAAACAAGTACATTAAGCTTGTTACATCCCGGTTATAATCTAACAGACCCAGAGATTGTTTTACGACAAGTACATATTCAAAGTAAACAAAAAACAAAAGCGTCTTACATGATTCCAGAGCAACGAAAAAAAGGAAACTAACAACCCATCAAATGTTTCCGCTAGTTGATCTTACGGGAGGATCAAAGCTTTGCACCATATCAATCTCCCTCGATGGTAGTTCCCTACTTGAGCTTCCTCTATTAGATACATTTCCCTACACAGTTTCAACATTTGTGAGATTTCTTTCTTCGTTAGTTACCAAGCAAAATTGTGTTTTTTGAATACTAATTTTATTCACTTACATTCTTTTTCTTTGGAAATGGTTTCCTGCATGCTGTTCGCGTGTGTCCAACGGATTGGCACCTTGAGCACCTTACCGGGGTTAGTTCTTCTCCTTGAGATCTTACACGATCTTTGTTTTTGGGTCTTCCAGATTGATGCACTACCAGTATTGGTGGCTTCACAACTTGCAAGCCATCAGGAAGCTCCCAACTTGACATTTCTCCTAGAGGATAAACCAATCCTTGGTACGTACCTTCCAGTGTTGTTTTCTTGAACCAATCAAAAGCCAAATGATTACAATCGGACAATCTAAGAAGTCTAGTTACCGCTATCGCATGACCACATGGTTTGCCGGAAAGTTGCCATTTACGACAAGTACATGAAGGACTAACTAGATCGATGGTATGTTGTTTTCGATGATCATCTACCATGTATAGTTTAAACTGTTCAATCCCATACACAACCCAGTTAACGCTCTTCAACATTATGTCCTGTACTTTCGCTGCAGCCCAATCACTAAGTTCTCCCTCGGGTGCATCTGAAATAATTTTTACAAGATAAAATAACAGAATGTTCTCTTCATCTTATATTGACTAATAAGGAAAAACAAAACATATTTAAAAAAATACATTACGTTGATATTTGTGTCGACGGTCACAATACCACCGTTGTAAAAGCTTTCTGTACCACTCCATAAGCATTGTTATTGGTACTTTTCTCACATCCCTTGTTAATGCATTTATTGACTCTGCACTGTTTGAAGTCATGTAGTTGTACCGATTACCAGTGCAATGTGCCCTAGACCATTTATCAAACCCAGCTTCAAGAAGTTTGTTGTAAGCCGTACCATTTCTATATACCCTAATATCCGAAATCGCTCTATCAAATTCTTCCGCGGTGTAAGCTTTGCATGTTTTCCAATATTTTGCCTTTAACTTTGTACTACCGTTCAAACTGCAGTTCATCATCAAATGTCTACAACAGTAACCATGAAATGAATTTGGGAAGACCGTGTTACACGCTTGTCCAATAGAATAATGTCTATCTGATATAATAGCCAAACATGGTCGTTCCCCTATGCATTCTTTCAATTTGGACAAAAACCATGTCCATGCCTCCCCAGTCTCCCCTTGACAAACACCGGTAGCAATATGTATAATTTGATTGTTACCATCCATTCCAACGACAAGCAAATTTGTCCCAAGGTACTTCCCTTTAAGATGTGTTGCATCAATAATAAGCAACGGTCGCATATACCGTAAGAAACTCCGAATCTGTTTTATGTAGAAATTATTAGTGACACAACATATAATATATTAGAAAAATAAATAAAAAACGTAAAAGAAAAAAATATAAAAAAAAATACAAATGCATACCGCAACACCAAATGCTATAAAACATATTTTAAAGTGTCCTTCATCATCAGTATCAATATGTGTTACCGTACCCTCGTTTTTCATCTTTAAATTATGACAATAAAATGGCAACTGCTCAAACGAGTCGTTAGGGCAACCATTTACCAATTCCAAAGCTCGGTTTCTTCCACCCCATGCTTTCTTATAAGAAATGTCAATTTTATACTCTTGACTAATATCTTCCATTATGCCCTTTGGGGTATAAATTCGACTACTATCTTTCATCTTGGGTTCGAGTAAATGTCCCAAAAGTTTTTTGGTAGCATTACGGTGATTAGGGTGAATTTGTGTTCTTGAACAAGTGTGAACATCGTAAACTCTTCCTAACCTCCATTTTACACCTGATTTGTTCATACCAGACAATATCTTCCATTTGCACCCATCTTGCACACAAATTACATCGTACCTAGAGTTATTTGTTTTCCTAGCCTTAAATTCAAATCCATCTTTGATAGCTTTTTTAGCAATTGCAAACATGCATAATTCTTTACTATCAAATTCATCACCCTCTTTGAGGATTATAGAGCTGTTGTTGTATTTCAATGTATTCGGTATCTTAGTTTCAGGACTTGGTGGATCGGGTGGAGGAGGCATATTTTGGAAAGTATTTGTTGTTTGCCATTTAAGCATAAATTGATCATTTTTTTGCTGGTTTATATAGTTATTGGCACATTGATTGTTAGATTGGTTGAAATTGTCAAAAGGTTCGTTTTGTGGTATTTCCGAATGATTATCCACACATTGGGGATCAAAATCATTACGAGATAAGGGATCATTAAGATCAAAATCATTAGAAGAAGATGGATTTACCTTTGAACTGTTGACAATCATTTTGATTAAAAGTTTAGGCAATGCAACGTTTGGTTTACAAACTTCGTTAACAAAAAATTCAACATCATCGTCATCACCTATGCAGACCGGACCGTGTGGCATTTTGTATGAAAAACCTAACTCGTATCCTTTGCTAATCTTGAACTTTTTCTTCACAAATGAAACTAACCCAGCATATCTAATATCTCTTTTTAGCGAAACACCATAACTATTGCCATCTTCAAAGACAAGAAACACACGAAATTTTTCCATATGAATGTTATGGACGTGTGAGAATAAGTTTCAATAATTTTCCGTACTAATATATATCTATTGAAAAATTTGGTAAAAGTCGAGCAGTCGATCAGTTGAGCAGTCGATCTTTAATTCCACATTTATTAAAACCACCTATGGACATTTACTCACATTTAATACCCATTAAATTTACCAACCACCTCACCACATTAAATATCCATCTCCCCAACTACCATTTGAGCAGTTGAGCAGTTGAGCATGGGACACGTGTCGAAATATGACTTGGGTTGACTGCACGACCGGTGGTTGGGGAGATGGGGATATTTAATGTAACAACTACTCAACCGCTCAACTGCTCAACTGGTAGTTGGGGAGATGCATATTTAATGCCACATTTAATATAACCAGCAACCACATTAAATTTTTCAGCTACCTCACCACATTTATATTAACTGTTAGTTGGGGCCATTTAATGCAACACATGCTCAACTGCTCAACCGGTCAACTGTTCAACCATTTACTCACATTTAATACCCATTAAATTTACCAACTACCTCACCACATTAAATATCCCTCTCCCCAACTTCCAGTTGAGCAGTTGAGCATGGGACACGTGCCGAAATATGACTTGGGTTGACTGCACGACGGGTGGTTGGGGAGATGGGGATATTTAATGCAACAACTGCTCAACCGCTCAATTGCTCAACTGGTAGTTGGGGAGATGCATATTTAATGCCACATTTAATATAACCAGCAACCACATTAAATTTTTCAGCTACCTCACCACATTTACATTACATTAAATATATCCATCTCCCCAACCACTGGTTGAGCAGTTGAGCAGTTGAGCACGTTTATATTGAATCTCAAAGAATTGTATCCCAAAGAAATTCGCATGGATCGATATATGTGTCGATGTGGAGCTGGAAACATAGTGCTACGAAAATCATACAAGGAGCATAGTTATGGTCAACTTTTCTATTCATGTCCTCGTTCAAAGGTTAGATATCTTATGTTTCCCGTATAGTTAAAATGTTATTTCATAACCATCTCTTATTTTAATATTTAACAGCCAGCAAAAAAGAATACGGGTGTAGATTTTTTATGTGGAAGGAAGAATTTGATAACAATCCCGGTTATAATCCTTCACAACAGCCAAATTTTAATTCTCCGGGACCTTCAACTCTGGGACCTTCAACTCCACCAGCTTGTACATCTGAACTAACAGAATGTTACAACTGCAAGTTCAAAGATTTGCAAATAAGCATGCTAGAGACAAGAATAAAGATGTTGGAGACCAAACTCGAATTGGCAACGAATCCAGAAAACCACGCATGTATGTCAGGTGCATTGCTAAATGAGCTGTTAGATTCGGTAGGAAATCTTAGTGTGGGGTAGTAACAAACCTATGTTTAATGTGTTGACTTATGTTCTACGTTAGTCAAATTGGAATCAAATGCGTCCCATCTAGTTGTTTTATATCTTATATTGTTGAATACCACATCACATTTAACCAAGTCGATTAAATTATTGAATTAATAGAAAATTACATGGATAAACATGTAGAAAATTACATTAATTAAAATTCAGCTTACACTTCCACTACTTCCAACTCCACTTTCATTGTTAGCAACACTATCCTTGGAGAAAACATTAACAACATTTTTTAAAGTAATATTAAGATAGTGATTTCCAGATTGTTTCGGAGAAAACACAGAAACGTTACGAAGGATCAAAACGGCTCCGACAGTAAGCAGCTTTTCATACCTCTCATCATTAACCACTTTGTGATGTATTGAACCTGATATAAAACCTGAAACATCTTTCAACGATACTGTGAGATCACCCAAGACGTTTGGGGTACAAGACTTAATTATAGCAACAACGTTGTCAAGTTTCCCTTTCTTGGTAAATTTTTCGATATCGGCGAAACAACCAATCATGATACCGCCATCAGGTTTGATATACTCAACTGCACTAACCCATGGCCCACTATTAAAATCGGAATCCTCTCCCACATCATACACTACTTGTCTAATGTACTCCTGTGTCGCCATTATACCATCATCCACACCCACATCATTCGCCGCTTGAACAATACCTGCAGGACCTCGTATTATCGTAACCGGCATTTTAGCATTATTTTGAGATGTAGTGTTTCCATATGAAAATGGTAGTTGGGAGGTGGCTGACATTCGGAGATCGGAGTCATCTATATCAAGTAATTCTTCCCAATTTGGGGGTGAATTCATTTTGTTGTTTACTTTCTAGAACACTAGAAGGTATATAATTGTTTGTGTGGAAATTCCATATGTTGTTAACTTATATTTATAACGACAATCACACAAGAAACATTAAATGCACCATCTCCCCAACCACCAGTCAATTTATATCTTATATTGTTGAATACCACATCACATTTAACCAAGTAGATTAGACTCCCGTTTTTTAAAATGCTCTAAAGAAACATCACCAAAGCGAAGACCTAATACTAGACACATATCTTCACGACCAAACTCTAAGTTGTTTCCCCATATATCAAAATACAATGGAGTGTTTATATCAGGGTTTTCAACAAAGCGTTGATGTTGGAGCAAATAATGAAGCAAATGGTTACAAGCTCGTATGTTTTTATGTCTAACCATTTCCCGAAAACTGTGGTTTTAAAAAGTTCAAGACGATCAGGCTTGAAACTCAGCTTTTGTCTTATAGTTTTGATATAGTGCAACTTTGATCTAGCACTGAGCTTCGCAGAATACACCTATACACAAAAAAATAAAATAAACATTAGATGCATACACATATTAGCATATGTTATAAACTTATGAGCAATAAAAAAATACTAATGACCAATATCTTAATAACCTAAACATCTCACGTATGCAGGTGTCCAATTTTTCAGATAATCAATATATTTCATATATGTTAAGCACAAAAACGAGGGTTATTGTGCAGAAATAAGCATACCCTAACATGTATACTAACGTAGTCGGTTTTCTAACAATAATAGTAACAATAACCACACTAAACATCAAATAACCCTAAAATATTTTAAAAACCCTAAAACAAATTTATAATCAAAGTTACTGTACAAATCGAAAAAATTCGATTAAAAATCAAAGGGTATAAAACAGATGTATGTGTTACTGTGAAAATCGCACTTTTTACTTACTTGTCTAGAAGCCATTATCATATAATCGAGTCGAACATCAACGGATCTGGTCTGGAAATGATCTAAACAACAAAACGGGTGTTGTGTGATCAAAGTTTCGGGACTTTTTTTCTTTTCTTTCTGCTACATGCAATGTTACTGCAATGTTACTGTGTGTTGAGTGTGTGTTTTTTTTGATGATATTCAATGGTTAAAGTGGCAAAAGAAAAATAAAAAAGAAATAAAAAATGGTCATATCACTTGGATTTGGGAAATCTTTTGTTTTGCTTTTTCAATTTCCTAGGTGAAAAGTTGTGGGGTCAGTTGAGCACCGCCGGTTGAGCGCCGACGGTTGAGCGTTGACATTATGCAAGAAAACAAAACAAGAGATTTCTTTAAGATTTGATTTGACACTTAGTGTACTATTGGAACAGTACCGGGAATTGCCACGTGTCGTAAATTGTATGGGGTCGAGCAGTTGAGCGTGGCTCTTTTAGGAAAGAGCTTAGAAAAAAGTGTTAAAAACGGACCACACTTGAAAAAAAGTCCCCTTTTGGTAATTTTCTCTTGAATTAATTTGGGGATTTTGGTTTTTGCACGTGATGTTGGGATTTTTTTTTACTGTTTGTAAAGTTGTACTAGTAAGGAAGAGTTTGAATGATCTTTGTGAAATGTTAATAGAAGTACTTAGAGCATCTCCATCGCTAACGGGTTAACGTCGTTATTGGCAAATATAATGTCGTTATTGGCGTTATCTCCTTGGAGCATACGCGTTATTGCGCCGTTAGTCCAACATGTTAGTGGCATAAGGCTCGTTATTTGCTTTTGTTTTTTTTTTGTTCCTTCTCTTTTTTCATTTATGCCTCTAAATGAGGGGTGTTTTTGTAAATTGTTGAAGTGTTAAAGTTTAACTTGGAAATGTTATTGATGTGGTGTTTTTTTGGGGATGTTAAGTTGAAATGTTAAAGCTGATGTGGCGCTGACGTGAACGGTGTTATTTTATAACTTGAGTTATTGTTGTGATTGGTCTTAACTAATAGTGTCTTAACAAAAAAAATTATACCACCTCTTGATTGGAACAAAAAAATTACATCAACATACAAACCTATAAAAGAGAGGATAAAGGAAGGGGTAAACATCCAATCGAATTCAATACCCAACGACCAACCTCTGTAAACCAATAGAGAGTGGTTTGATTTAAAATATAACTTTTCTTCCCCTTAGACACTCTAAAAAACTAAAAACAACATAATTGATACCTACGCACAAACTCGATTCCATTTGATACATGGTACCCTGTACCAAACTATATATGTCTAATTCATTCATTATTTAAAACATGGGAATATGTATTCTCAATAATTTTTCGTTTTCAACCTTGTCACACGTCTTGATAATTAGTTTTAGGGATTATATTCATTTTACGAGAAAATGTAATAGTAATTAAGTTTTTTGAATGTTTCAATTATGTCACTCAAACTAAATATCAATTACAAAAACAATCCAAGTTTTGTCTCATTATTGTGAAAGTATTCAAAAGTGTTATGTTTAGGAGTAATTAAACATGCATTATTTTGTTGTACTATAGTTTTTGTTAGCTGTACATTATAGATTAGTGATAAGGCAAAGAGATTAGTATGAAATGAGTTGTACATGATTCATGATTGGCATGTGATTATTCATTTACCTTAAATAGATCATAAGACACGCTATAAATGTATCTTGTATTCCTTCATATCAAATCAATCAATAAACATTATCATTCTACATGGTATCACGAGTCCATCCATTATCGATCCTAAAACTCTAAACCATAACTCTCCGTCGCCGCCTCCGGTACACGCCGGAGGTTCGGAGGGCTCCCTTAAATAAAATAGTGGATCTTTATGTTTTTCTAGGAAAAAACACGCCCCGTTTGTTCGGAAGGTTCTTTGGGGGTTGAAGTTTTATAACCAACTTTCGTTTTCTCATCTTTCTGTTGCGTTAAAAAAAAAAAAAAAAAAAAAAAAAAAAAAAAAAAAAAAAAAAAAGTTATATTGTTTGTTTGTTAGTCGACTATTCGTACGGCTTTGTTACCAGTCGACTAAAGTTGACCGTTGGTACCAGTCCATAATGTTGACCGTTGGTACAATATGATTACCAGTCAACTTAGCCGACCGTTGGTACCAGTTGACTAAAATCGATTGTTGGTACGGTTTTGTTACGAGTCGAATAAAGTTATGCTTTTATTATGTTATGTTTTGTTTTTTTACTACTATGTATGCAGATATCTTTAATAAGATTTTCCTACAGTTGTTTGAACAATTTCGCTTCAGTTTGAGTGTTCGGTGTCCTCCCGCTCAAACTGCAGGGGAGTGTTAGGTGTACATTATAGACAGGGCCATCCCGGAGATTTTAGGTGTCCTAGGCCGTAATTAAAAAATGGCCTCCTTAAAAAAAAAAATATGCCAGTAAAAGTATTGATCTTAAAATAAACTTACAAATATCCCAATATAGATGCTTAAAAATGTATAAATATTCAAAAATACTATTACAAAGACCATTTTATTGTATGAATATTGCAATTTTACTAACATTTTTTGAAGCATAGTTTTTGACTATCTTCTTATAATCAACATTATTTAACAAATCATTCTCAATAACTATCAATGCCAATCTATTAAGTCTCTCATGTGATATTAAGGACCGTAGGTAGCTTAAACAAGAAAAATAAACACTAACAAATTAAAAATCTCAATAAAAAATTAAAATAAACAAGTAAAAGATTTACCTTATAATAGCCAAAACAATTGATTTATGAACCTATCGCCTACTGTTCGTCTTTCTTGATTTTAAAACACAAAACTCAAACTCGATCTTTTTTTATTGTTTGTGGGACACTTAACTGCATATATTGATATTAGAGGCATATAAGCAATTGTCCATAACACATTTTTTTTATTGGGCTCTAAATAAATGTCTATAAACTGGGCTTTGATAAGAATTGGTGCCCCTCCAAATAATGGGCCCTGTGTCATGGCCCATACTGCCCCTGCCCACATCCGGGCCTGATTATAGATTAGTGATAAGGCAAAGAGATTAGTATGAAATGAGTTGTATATGATTCATGATTGGCATGTGATTATTCATTTACCTTAAATAGATCATAAGACACGCTATAAATGTATCTTGTATTCCTTCATATCAAATCAATCAATAAACATTATCATTCTACATGGTATCACGAGTCCATCCATTACCGATCCTAAAACTCTAAACCATAACTCTCCGTCGCCGTCTCCGGTTACACGCCGAAGGTTCGGAGGGCTCCCTTAAATAAAATAGTGGATCTTTATGTTTTTCTAGGAAAAAACACGCCCCGTTTGTTCGGAAGGTTCTTTGAGGGTTGAAGTTTTAGAACCAACTTTCGTTTTCTCATTATCTGTTGCGTTAAAAAAAAAAAGTTATATTGTTTGTTTGTTAGTCGACTATTCATACGGCTTTGTTACCAGTCGACTAAAGTTGACCGTTGGTACCAGTCCCTAATGTTGACCGTTGGTACAATATGATTACCAGTCAACTTAGCCGACCATTGGTACCAGTTGACTAAAATCGATTGTTGGTACGGTTTTGTTACGAGTCGAATAAAGTTATGCTTTTATTATGTTATGTTTTGTTTTTTTACTACTATGTATGCAGATATCTTTAATAAGATTTGCCTACAGTTGTTTGAACAATTTCGCTTCAGTTTGAGTGTTCGGTGTCCTCCCGCTCAAACTGCAGGGGAGTGTTAGGTGTACATTATAGACAGGGCCATCCCGGAGATTTTAGGTGCCCTAGGCCGTAATTAAAAAATGGCCTCCTTAAAAAAAAAATATGCCAGTAAAAGTATTGATCTTAAAATAAACTTACAAATATCCCAATATAGATGCTTAAAAATGTATAAATATTCAAAAATACTATTACAAAGACCATTTTATTGTATGAATATTGCAATTTTACTAACATTTTTTGAAGCATAGTTTTTGACTATCTTCTTATAATCAACATTATTTAACAAATCATTCTCAATAACTATCAATGCCAATCTATTAAGTCTCTCATGTGATATTAAGGACCGTAGGTAGCTTAAACAAGAAAAATAAACACTAACAAATTAAAAATCTCAATAAAAAATTAAAATAAACAAGTAAAAGATTTACCTTATAATAGCCAAAACAATTGATTTATGAACCTATCGCCTACTGTTCGTCTTTCTTGATTTTAAAACACAAAACTCAAACTCGATCTTTTTTTATTGTTTGTGGGACACTTAACTGCATATATTGATATTAGAGGCATATAAGCAATTGTCCATAACACATTTTTTTTATTGGGCTCTAAATAAATGTCTATAAACTGGGCTTTGATAAGAATTGGTGCCCCTCCAAATAATGGGCCCTGTGTCATGGCCCATACTGCCCCTGCCCACATCCGGGCCTGATTATAGATTAGTGATAAGGCAAAGAGATTAGTATGAAATGAGTTGTATATGATTCATGACTGGCATGTGATTATTCATTTACCTTAAATAGATCATAAGACACGCTATAAATGTATCTTGTATTCCTTCATATCAAATCAATCAATAAACATTATCATTCTACAGTTTTAAACACCTATAGTAACAATAACTTCTCACAACCAGCTCAATTTATAACCAACTTTTTTAATTTGAAAAGAAAAATAAGTCACAAGATAGTAACAAAGTTTTAAAAGTGTTCTATTAAAGTCACTAGAATTCAAAATTTTCACAACAATAAAACATTATTGGAAACAAAGTGAAACTTAGTTACTAGATTGGAAACAAAGTGAAACTTAGTTACTACGAGTATTTGATTTGATGATTTTCATCCTCATTTTCCCATTAATCAACTTAAAACAAATCAACTATTGTTATTGTACGAACCTCATAATAGCCCCTTCTTTTTAATACTTTTGACTTTTAAAGCCACTTACGAACCTTTTTTTTTAATACTTTGAACCTCATACGAACTTTTTTTAATCCTCTCAACTGCACTCGAGCCCTTTTAGATACTTTGAACTCTTAAGCCTCAATAGAACCCAAACCTTTTCTTATAATTTTTATAAACCCCTTACTTTGAACCTCATACGAACCCTTTTGTTTAGAGTAAATTACATTTATTTTTTGTCCTTATAGCTATGCCCGTATAACAACACATCTTTTAACCCTTGAACACTTTGTTTCTTGCTTTGAAGACATCATCTCGAATACTTGAAATATCTAATTGTTTATAAAGATTGTATCTTGGGATTATAATCTATGTACGAAAAAATGTTTTTTATGGACTAATAACAACAATAATTAGCAAAGTAAACAACAAACAAAATTGAGTTGCACACCAACTGTTTGATATAATGTTTGTTTTAATAGTGTTGTAAACTGGTGATGTTAGTGAGACCCTTTAAGACTTGTTGCTGGTTAGAATTATGTTGTGTACTTAAATCGCCTTTAAGAAAATGGCCTTTTATTTAGTGGAGATTCGGTTTTTGTTGAACGAAATCGGATTAACTAGTGGCAACCCTGAAACCTGTCAGTTATAAAAGTGAGCATCACGTGTTGTGATAATACATAGTTTTGTTTTTCATAGTTTGTATAGTAACAAAGAAGATGGTATAGCAAGTGTTTGATGAAATGTCTACTTGAATAGTGATACAAGTTGGTCATGTTACTTATGCCCATGTGACTTGTTGCTGATAATCACATTGTTTTGTTGATTTAGTTGACTTTGTTTTGTTGGAGGATTCAGTTTTTATGAAGCGAAATCGGATAAGTAATGGTGTTTTATAAACGGAATTCTTTTTGTTGCTCAGTTTATGATTTAAGACGCTATATTGTCTGATAGAGCTTAAATTTCATATGTGTTTATTGACTTATGAGAGATGGGGTTTATACTGTTATTATGATTGTTTGATAGAGCTTAAAGTTCATATGTGCTTATTGTAGCTATCAAATGTCATTATAATGGGAATTCTTATAGTTGCTCAGTTTATGGATGACGCTATATTGGTAATGAATAAGTTGATATATTTTGTTTGCTGATAGTGCTTAAAGTTCATGTGTTTATTGACTTATGAGAGATGGGGTTTATACTGTTATTATGATTGTTTGATTGTAACTGCACTTGAACAAGCCTGTAATATGGTAGTCGCAGTAGGATTCTGATCATACTCATAAATGTAATAGTGTTTTCACTTTTATTTTTGTTGACCTTGTTATCTGCTCTTGAGAAGGACTCGTACACCATTATCTTGTCCTCTTAATATCTTTGTATGCATGTTTGATATGATATCATGAAAACTTATTAGATATTTAATCTAATCTCTCAATGAGTTTAATTAACATTAGTAATTTATCAAGGAGATGGTAGTTTTTGAATGCTCATAGACATGCCAACTATATGGTTATTATCTGGTATTCTGAGTGCGTTTATTTTAAGTAGACCTGGTGGTAAGATTATGACACTTTTAAATGTGATTGTGTTTTGGACTTGTCTTTCATAATTATGAAGAACCGTGCACCATTAGTGGAGTGGTTTAGCTATAGTACTTAGATTAAGATAAGTTGAATTAGAATTGGGGGATAGATGGTTGGAGTGTTATTTTGCGGAAAATTACTTGTACAGGGAGACGAAATAGAATGTACTAACTAGAATTGGGGATCGATGGTTAGAGTAAGACAAGTTGAATCACAATTGGGGGATAGATGATGTTGCCAAAGATCGCCTTTATGTTGGGTAAGACATTTTCTTTTATGTTTCAATGATGTTTTATACGCTTTGTAAGGACGTAAGTATTAAGTAGACTATTTTTATATAAAGTTTGATTCTATTTCTCAGTGGTTCGAGTTTTACAAGGTGGAGTTGTCAAACAGTTCATTCAGAGCATCTACTCACCATAGTGAGAGTCATTGCTCCAATAATGCCTCATATAGCTGATGATGTGTGGTAAAATCTCACTTTGGAATATAATTTTGACAATGCTGGTGTCATTAAATTTGTTTTTTTATTGAAATTGAGAGAAAGTGAAATGAGTTATTATTGAAGTGGGAAACTTGTGATCAAATGACCACTTACACAAACTTTATACAAAGTATTTTGGCGACAAAATTGGTTATTCAATCAACCACACTTTGACCCGTTTTGACCAAGATAGCTAAACTACAAACTAAACTACTATTACATCAACTAAGCTATCACTACATCTTTAAGCTATATTACAGACTTGATACTACATATAAAACTATTGTATTAAGCTAACACATCCAACTGTAGGCTATTGTACTTGTTGCATCCTCTGCTACATCTTGTTGCAGGTCTTCAAGCACTGTGTATGATGAATGTAACTTGTGGACATAGCTGTGGTAACTGAAGCAGCTATATTTTTAATCAAAATGGCCTGCAGTAAATGAAAGATGGCTTGCCTATCGTGAGGAAGAGACTGATTTTGGGGGAATAAATACTCAAGGTAACCACAATAATGTCTTGCTGCTACTACCTTGATATATCCATTTTTACATCCACTGTTTATTGCTGTACAATTTTTTTTTTGGGTAAAAGGTCATTGCTGTACAATTTTAGTACAACACTGCACGTAAATCTAATCTGTAAGGATTTGCTAGTTGAGAACGGAAGAAATTAAAGCTTTGGAGAGTGCTCACACTGGTAACTTCATTGGTTCCAGTCGCAGGAGAAGGTGTATCTGCATTCCTTTCAGGATAACCTTGCTGTGAGAGTGAGTAATATGTGTGAACCTAAAGTTGTTGCTGACTCAATGATACGCATATTAGTAACATCTCAGGTATTCCCGATAATTATTTTGTAGATAGGCACGATGTAAATGAGCATGTATGAAGACTAAAAGATTTTATGAGCAAAACTGCAGAGGTATCAAAATGGGCGGGTTCTGGTAAAAAAAAGCTGATGGCTGACCCGAAACATTTTTAGTCCAATTATTTAGTAAATAGTTAGTGTCACTAATATTATTATCAAAAATATATATCATTTTATGCATTTAAAAATACATTTTGGGTGACCTTCAACCTGTTTGATCTCTTTCCTGTTAAGATGATCTTTTAATTCTACCAATTAGAAATAAAACATAAACTGAATACCCCATATATAAGTAAATAATTTAAATTGCTACACTAGTATATGGTGCCGAATTACACATACACACATTTTGTTGGCGATATTTGTATAATAAATCCATCATTCATACTCTAGGATGAGATTCTTTCTACTTTGTAGGATGCACCAAGCGAAAGTAACATGCCTATTAAAAAACTTGGTTCTTGGCAATTAATTCAGGAATATTTTTTGAGTCTACGGGTTTGTTAGCTTGTCGTTATCTTTATGAATTAAAAAAAGAAATTTCATCTTCATCATTTCATAAATGATAATAGAACTTTACGAAAGCTACAAAAATAGATTAGCATCTAATGAAACATAATGGATATATCCTGTTGATAATTGGCTAATTTTATAGTGTTTATTCGCAATTGATTATAAAGCATGTTCACAGGTTCTTGTATTTGTTCACATGTTCTTGTATTTGACTAAATGAAAGAAGAAATTTTAGCCAATGTTCTACACTTAAGAGCACATTTAGTGATTTGTTGAAATGAAAATTAGCCAAGAAAATACCACTTCAAGATATTGCGCTCTTGTGGTTTTCAGTTTAATATTAACGTATTATTTCCACCAATTCCAGTTAGTTTGCCAAAATGGAATCCTTAATCATTTTGTTATTATCTAGTGAATGTTACATAATTATTAGAAACTTTAACAATGGTCTTGTGGCTTTCAGTTTAGCTAGGTGTAGTGGTGACCAATATCACCAGCGCAACTGATTTACTCATTCTTATATTTATTTTTCATTACATATTCAAATTATATGTTTGTTGTTTTGTTATTTTTATTCAGGCTTTGAATTATTCAATAGAAGGAAGTTTCCTATATGCTAGAGATAATTTGTGTAATCTTAATGGTAAAAAAGTTAATTGTCTATTAATAATTTATTTTATTACTAAAATAATGCAAAAACCGGACCTTTATCCATTATATAAAATAACACGGAACACACACACATTCACAATTTCTCATACTGCATGTTGTTATCCACATTGGTAACTACTACGTATAAGTTTTGACATGTCCTGTTTGGAAACGATAGTGTAATTCTATACCGTTGTTAATACAAATCACAAAAAAAAGGAAGAAAAAATCAGGTAACTAAATTAAATATATTAACTAGTTTATATTCAGGAGAGTATCTGACTTAAGGTGAAAAAGAAAATATGGATTGGTGTATCACGTGCAGAAGGTTCAAAATGTGAAAATAGCTGTAACTTATCAAATCAAGTTGGCTCTTTTCTTGATCACCCCACACATTGCTGACGTCGCTAAAATGTTATTGCTGGTCAACCACTACCTGCTGCTAGGAACTTTATGAAAGATACAAAAACAGGTAGCAAATGACCCATGATTATAGAACTTGTTCACATAAATTTCATTATTAATATATTATATTCCTAGGTGGCCAATTTAATAACAAGTCAATGAATATGTTTTATTGCAACTAATAAATGAATACATTCTATTGCTAGTTGCCCAATTCAATAACAATTGATTATAAAACATCTTCACATGCTCTTGCATTCGTCTAAATGGAAAGAAGAATTTTTAGCCGGTGTTCTATTGTAATCAACTACAAATTAACAAAAAAATATAACTTCATGATTTTCTGCTCTTGTGGAGTTGTGGTTTTCAATTTATTTTATGTTTCCTTTCAACCAATTCTAGATATTTGTCCAAAAAGAAATCCATGATCATCACTAATCATCAATACATGGCATGTAACGTGTTTGATGAAATGTGTCACTGAAATTGTTCTAAAAATTGGAAGCCACGTGTTTTGGATCGCTTAACGAAACATGGTACTCTATCACTTTATGTATCATCTGCTCTTGAGTTGGTGTTATGGAATGATTATCGTGTTTAAACCTCGAATGGATATTATATTAATTTTGGAATTGAGGTTTGTCTGTTACTGAGCTCGTTCAAGTGATTATAAATAATGAAATTTGTACGTTATGTAATTTTTTTTATTTAACATTCACTACGAAATGATCAAAATGCATAAGTAAGTAGAGTATTAGATTAAATGTTTATGCATAGTACCAAAAAAATTTAGTGAATTGACCACCACTTGGATCATGAGATGCATAAGTATGTAGAGTATTGTATATTCAATAAACTAAGACCACTAGGCACTAGCAGCAGCCCTTAATGACCTGTTTAACATCTAATGATTTTTCAAGGTCAGGTTTCATATTGCATTATTAAACTTTGAATCATTCAATTAAAGGGACGTTTCCTATGACAAAAAATTAATTGTCTTTACAAAAAAAAGGGACCTCCATCCATTAAAAATAACAAGGAATGTCTTCAAATTTTCCTATTATATAAGTCTGGGTTTGTTAGCTGTCTTTGTCTTTATAAATAAAAAAAGAAATTTCATTGTCATCACTTCCTAAATGACAATAGAATTGTTAAAGACCTTTACACAAGATACAAAACCATTAGCATCTACTGTGACGGAATATATTTCAATTTATAATTGCCAAATTTATAATATTGATCAACAAGTAATTATTAAAGTTGTTCATAGGTTGTTGTAGTTGTTAGCATCTAATAATGAATATATTCCTTATATAATTGGCCAAATTTATATAATACTTATAAACACTTAATTATTAAACTTGTTCACATTTTGTATTTGTTCACGTGCTCTTGTATTTGAATATGAAAAGAGGACTCTTTAGCCAATGTTCTACTGTAATTAGCCAAGAAAATATTACTTCATGATCTTGTGCTCTTATGGTTTTGAGTTTAATTATGTTGATGTTATATTTCAACCAATTCCAGTTATGAATAGATCAAGTTAGGTTGTATCTCTAATGGATAAATCTGGTTAAATAAAGGAGTTTGCTTAGAACAAAGCGGGTCAGAAACTTAATACATCTAACTTAATAAATCATTTTATACGTAAAATTGGGATTATTGATGTACAAATACACTTTTCTTAATCGTAGCCACACTAGTATCTATAAATTCTAGATTTTTTTACAAAAGAATGTTTCGGGTTGACCCGTATGAAGCCTGTTTCAGCCATAACCCATTACACAACGCATTTTCACCTCTATAGTATACTATATTTACGTTGATATTCTAAGCCTAGGAGTGAACATATATGCTTATGGTCAGATATTGTTGGAAATGTATATATTTACAAACATGTGAATGTCCGGATTCGAACTCGTGACCACGGGATTGCACACATTAGCGAATGAGAATTAAAGTTAATAATTAATGTTTATGTTTACGATTAATTATTGCACATTAAGTCCCGGTAAACGATCGTTAAGTATTTAACGGAAAAATGACTAACGACCGTTAAATGAAAAGAGAATGACTAGTAATGGAAAATCTTGAAAGAAAAAGTTATGGGTTTTCTTGTGGGCTTGTCCTATGGCCGGCCACAATGGGTTGTCCCAACCCAATCCCTAACTTGTTCCCAAAGTTTCCCTACTAGTATATAAAGAGGGTTAGGTTCTAGGGTTTCATACACTTGTGCATTGAATTAACCCTAGATCTCTCCTCTCCTCTCTCTTGTCCCATTTTCGGCCGAACACCCCATTTGTAAGGGAGTTTGGTTTCGTTTTTCTTAAACGAGGACTTGTATTAGATCTAACAATCGCTTGATTCGTTGGTTAATTCGTGTGTACAAGAACGTGGTTGTAAGACACTATTCTTACACCATTTGGTTTGAGTTGTAGAACGGTAAGGGACAACTCATTAAACCACTTCTTTGGTTTGCTCTAGAGATCTGACATTCGCAAGAGGTATGTTACGCATACTTTCAGTTAATTAATTTATTTGTTATGATCTTTAAGTCTTCCGTTGTGTACTCTTAATGTCTTTATGTTTTATTGTATTTTATATATCATAAACTCAACAGTGGCATCACGAGCCTTGTATAACAAGTAATTAATTACTTAAACACATAATTAAAATAAACATGAATGTGTTATTATTTGTATGCTTAGATCTAGGGTTTGCAAAACCTAAACACTAATTTTTTAGGGGGGCGTTTATATTTGGTGAACTAATTAGGGTTTTGTAAACTATTGTTTTAATTGGATTAGAAACCCTAAGATGCATGCAACTTTATATGTATATGCGTAACTTTGATTTAATTGCATTAATTGTTAAGTGTAATTTTATGTCCATGATAATTATCTGCATATTTTATCATGGATCTGCTTTTATTGTATGTCTTTCTTGTTTAAGTGATATACACTAAATTATGATAGATCTAAAATTGGGGAAGACCTCAATAATTATTAATTTAATCAATTATGTGCTATGTGGTATATATTTAATATTGACTTACGCAATTGATGAATCGATGCATGTGGCTCACCTTGTACATAGATGAAAACGGGTGAAAGTCTTAATTAAATATATGCATATTGACAGATCTAGAATTGGTTATTAATAGGATTTATCAAAACCGTTTCCATGTGGCTATTTGATATGCATGACTTTTATTTGTTATGCATTCATTGTTTACTTGTTTATTTTTACAAATACTTGCTTGTTTGATATGTGTAACAAGGGTATTTTTATAAGAAAAATAAACTGACCTAAACAATGGTGAAACATGTAATTTTAAGCCTAGTAATCATAATCGTTTAATTGATTGATGACTTTGGTACAAATGGTCTGAACAGCTCAACCATGAGAATGAACTAATAAAAGGGGTTTAAAGAAGTGCGCACAGTCACACTGAAAGGATGTCTAAGGTTATGCTTTAGCGCTTACCTGGTCCTCTGACCCCTGTAAGTTCGAATGGAGCTACTTAGTAAGCCATTAAATGTGCAAGCTCATCTTAAGGGCGAATTAGTTTTAATTCCATGCGCCACTTCGGTGGTAATTATCCGAAACACTAAGTGTTTACACTTATGCAAAAGTACGGTATAATGGATGATAATTAATACTAAATTCCTTGATTGGTGAATCCAATACCTCAATTAAAGTTTGATGATGAAAAGCTTATACATTAAAACACGATATAAATGTTCTAATAAAAACTATGTTACGAAAATGAATGCATGACATCTTTGTACATATTTGATTTGACATCAAAATTATTACCCTTTAATTTAAGTTATATGCCATCCAACGAAACGGAAACACCTAAGATTACTTTTTATTTGCGTGAGATCGTGACTTAGATCGTCATCAAAGGGTAAAATGTCCACGTGTCGTGAGAACGGGCATGGACGATTTTGTAGTTTCTTAAGTTGGATAACTTAATTGAGTTTTGTAGTGAGAACTGGCAACTCAAGGCATAAGATGGGATAAAACATGTTTACATGGAGATTGAAATTGTCTATATGTAAATCCCATAAATCTAGGAATTGCAATTGAAAAAATTGAATTTTGTAATTCTTTTGAATGTATAATTGCAACATTTAACCGTAAACGAAGTTTAGTCTTTGATCAGTAAATTGCTCCATTCTGCTTTCAAACAAATGTTTGATCAAGAATAATTTACCAAAAAGATAAAAAAAGTCTCTTTTCCATGGGAGAAGAATGAGACTCAATCCTATTCCTTTTCATAAATGAGAAAGGAATTATAGGAACATTTGAATTGTCTAAATTCTAATGTAACTCATAGCAATGAATTGCACATCTTATTTTCCATAAAGATTTCATTACCCTAATTTGGTGAATGAATCCTTTTGTAACAAACATGAGATTTGGTTAACTGGAAAACATGTATATGAGCTATTAAATTAGAAGATAGACTAATTACCGCGAAAATTGGTAAAAGGCAAACTAGCTAATTTATCTAGTTGTTTTGCTTTAACCTTTAAAGGTACTACATACCAGTATGGGTATAATAGGCCTGTTAAGGAAGAAATTGCATACCCAATTTTTCAAGTTAATAACATTGATGGATAACCCATCATTCACAGAGTAGAATACACCTTTTAGTACCTTAGTAATGATTACGTATGGTTCTTCAAAGGTGTAGGAAAGTAAAAGCAAGCAAGTTGGTTTCACTGGTTATGCAACACTTACAATGTTGTCAGATTCAGTGGGAGCATTTGTGTTGCATTACTGAATAAGAAGTTGTTTATTGATTTCTAATTCAGTGGGAGCTACATGCCTTATTTCCTGTGTAGTAACCTAGATTATCTTCAAAGATAATTACTTTCCAATTGTAGGCACTTATGTTTTTAAGGAGAGTCATGTGCGTTTCCTTACTAATCAATATAATCCTACATCTACTTGTTATATCTATGACACAAATCATATTAATCAAATAAAAGAACGTGTATCGTGTTGTTTATCTGTTACATGATGTTGTTCCGTGCACAAGTGGGAGAAATCTTTATTGTGTGCAAGGTACAACACATATTAATACGATTTAAATGAATTCTCTTGACTGTAAAGTAAGAGAATAATGTTCTAATAGGAAATATACATTTAAATATGTATGATTGCCCTATTAAGAACATGTGTCAAGATGATAACAAAGACTACTTTATTTTCAATATTTATGTCATTCAATATTTAAGAAACACTTGTAGTTACAATTTATGTTATGTGTGAACGTGAACTAGATTATAGCCCAAGGTAAAATATCCACGTGTCGTAAGAACGAGCATGAATGATTCTGCAGTTTCTTACGTTGAACTTTTCATGAAATGACATAATTAAATGAAGTAATCTAATACTACTTTGAATTTAAGTATTCGTTGAATGACTTAAATATAGGTAGTAAATATTAACTTGAAATATTAATTGAAACCTGAGGTGGTGTTCATAATTACTTTAATTATAAATGTTTATGATTTTGTAAAGTCACAAACATGAAGTCTTTTAATACAATACTTACTATATAAAGTAAGACGTTAACTTGCTGTGTTTTAAGACATATGCATGAAGTCAATGAGTTGATCAATGACTTATAACGTATAGTGGGATTATAACTGATATGTCTTTTGACTTGGTCAAGAATACTTATGTTATAATACATGCAATTGACTTGGTAATTCTGTTGTACCATTAAATTTTACTTTGTTGGTAAATAGGTAAGCCAAAGAATAGATGATTATCTTAAATATTGTTAGATTATCTTACAATACTAATTCTAATGGAATACCATACTTTTATGGTATGTTCAGTTAGAAGAATCAAAATCTATTGGCATTGTTTGATTCAAGATAACTATAGTTTCTTCCAAAACGTTATCAAGGTTAGTAGATTGATTATAGATTGAATATACTCAATAAGACTCCAACCTAGAAGATTGATAAGACACCATTTGTTTATGGAATGTGATGAATCACATTAAGTCTTATAAAATGAAGTTCTGAATTTGTTAAACTACTTGTAAAGTGGGTTGTAACAAACTAAAGTCAGGAACTATCAATGTTTTTGTAATATCCCAAAAGAGAAAAATGTATTGTTGCTCTACTTGCTAAACTATTTAAAGGTAATCTTTAAATTTTTAAAGGCAAGTGGGAGTTTTATTTAGATCTTGAAAGATTGAATTACAAAACACATAATCTTCTAAAATGCACTAGCAAATATCATGATAAGGCTAAACATGTAAATGATAGACCTCAATATGATGGAATTGTCATTCATAGATCCGTAAGGATATCTCAGATATTTAATATGCTGAGGATTATGAGTTACAGGATCATGGTAAGCATGTTAATCATGATGATGAATTTACCAAATGTTGAATTGTAGTAAAGCAATCATACTATGAATGTTGAGATGCTGTCCATAAAGATAATCAATTTTAAATACTTGGTTTATCTAAATGAAGATGATTTTCTTCAAAGGATGAAAACCCTAGTGATTTAAATCTTTGTGTAGAAATCATATGGACAATATTGTACACATATTTAATGCATGTCTAGTGATAATAATATTAATCATAATTAAGTAATTAACTATGATTGAATATTCTTTCCTAGATACATTAAATAGAAGAATAAAGATTATAATTGTCATACTTAGTTCATTGATATGAAATTTTGACAATGAATATAAAAACTCTTTGTTTTGGAATTACTTTTGCGAGGACGATAAGTAATGCAAAGGAGTTTTATGAATTCAAATAATCTTTGAATATGTACAGACTGCAAGAATCCATGAATGGATATATGCATGCATATAAGAGAAGATTCTTATATTTAATATTAAATCCATGTTTGATTTAATAATTAAAATAAGATACCTCATAAGTATTCCTGAAAGCTAGTGGGAGTATTATTTTTAAATCTTATAAGTTGTATGGGCAACTACATTCCACCTAAATTAAGTTTTTGTTGGTAATGAAACTTCGTTTGTAAGATTTGGAAATAAAACATACAACCTTGGAATATATGTTTATTACTATAAACATATGCGGTAAAATAAATGAGTCTAATAGAACATGATGGATATATAATAAGATCTTAAAGTCTAACTTGAAGATTCATCATGTACATCATGTTGTAAGATTGTTGTATCATGCTTGATTACAAGATGATTTGACAACATTGAATGTTGTTAGTGTAATAAATATTTTAAAAGGAATATGTTTGGATTTAGAATCACATTCCACAGTCTGGAGATGCTCCTAGATTCTATGGATGAAAATATGGCAATTGTTTCATAATTGTCATTACCAACAAACTTGAGTTTTGGTAGGCACCAACATTACACTATAACTGTTCAAAGTTTACGGATGTTTGAAGAGCATATTGTTGTACACAATGATGCTAGTATAATTGAGATGACACTCAATTCTAGTCATGGTATCGTTGATGATGACCATGTTGACTAGTTATGCTCAACTAAGAGCATAGTTGCATTATACATTAAAGAATAAAGAATACTTTAAAACTTTAAAGTTTTGAAAGATGATTGTCATAAAAGGGTGGTTCAGGTTATCACGTACCTTATGGAATCATATGACAATATCAAGATATGTGTAAACATATACAAGAAATTCACTTGTTGAATTCTTGAAATAAGTATTCTCAAAATTCCTATAGATCAAAGTTAGTTGAAATTATGCCCTGTCAACAAGTATGATTATCATGACTTGAGGCAAAATTCATTAACTAAGAATTATCATGCATTGATCTATTTAGTATTTTAGATAAAGGATATTGTAAACATTATTATTGAAATGAAATAAAGTATTTTTGTTATGTTTATTATTCATTTATTATGATGTTATCCTATATTTGCATGTTTAAATCCTTGAATAACTTAAGTTTTTCTAAATGGTCCATTGTCAATCAATAACATGGGAATGATATTGAATTAAGACAAATCTGAGTATTAGTTAGAATATACTTGAAAGTATATTGATGCGTAGCATGACTAATGTCAGATGATATTCAATGAATTGAATATAGGACTTATCCCACCCGCATGATAATACTTTATGGATCCTTGTCATTAAGTATATCATGGATATTTATCCTCTGACTTGAGATACAAGAGATATGTCATGGATGTAGTGCATTTTTGTGAAGCAATCTAACGCTACACGTTTCAGAAGTGTTGCGAAATTTATGAATCCTGCTTGTAGTCAAAATGGAATTTGTTTCCTTCAAATTTATTTTGAAGTATAATACTACTGGCCCCTCGTAGGATTGTTAAGATGTTTGTATGGCCATACCCAAGGTCTTCTGTTCAGAAGAATTGGTAATCTTAATAAATCATATAAAGCGAGAAACAGAATAGTTAATTAAGAAATAAGTAAGATCCATATTCTTATTAACATGGTATTAGAAACAAAAGGATGAATATGATGATGAATCATCAAACTTGGTTTTTCTCCAGAAAACCATACACGATTTGTACCGGGGGCATTGGCGTGTTGCTAGACGCTAACCAATGTCATTTCACGTTTTGTAAACATATCCAAGTGGGAGCTGTTGGAAATGTATACATTTACAAACATGTGAATGTCCGGATTCAAACTCGTGACCACGGGATTGCACACATTAGCGAATGAGAATTAAAGTTAATAATTAATGTTTATGTTTACGATTACTTATTGCACATTAAGTCCGGTTAACGATCGTCAAGTATTTAACGGAAAAATGACTAACGACCGTTAAATGAAAAGAGAAGGACTAGTAATGGAAAATCTTGAAAGAAAAAGTTATGGGTTTTCTTGTGGGCTTGTCCTATGGCCGGCCACAATGGGTTGTCCCAACCCAATCCCTAACTTGTTCCCAAAGTTTCCCTACTAGTATATAAAGAGGGTTAGGTTCTAGGGTTTCATACACTTGTGCATTGAATTAACCTTAGATCTCTCCTCTCCTCTCTCTTGTCCCATTTTCGGCCGAACACCCCATTTGTAAGGGAGTTTGGTTTCGTTTTTCTTAAACGAGGACTTGTGTTAGATCTAGAAATCGCTTGATTCGTTGGTTAATTCGTGTGTACAAGAACGTGGTTGTAAGACACTATTCTTACACCATTTGGTTTGAGTTGTAGAACGGTAAGGGACAACTCATTAAACCACTTCTTTGGTTTGCTCTAGAGATCTGATATTCGCAAGAGGTACGTTACGCATACTTTCAGTTAATTAATTTATTTGTTATGATCTTTAAGTCTTCCGTTGTGTACTCTTGATGTCTTTATGTTTTATTGTATTTTATATATCATAAACTCAACAGATATTACCTACGATTGGTGTTTCATGGGCGGAGGTTCAAAGTGTGAATGATGTTGGAACTTCTCAACTAAAGTTGGCACTTTTCTTGATCCACACTTTGTTGACCTTGCTATGATCTTATTGCGTCAACCACTTTTTGCTGATAGGAAGTTTACAAAAGATACAAAAACAGATTAGCAAATGGCTAATCAATAAATATCTTCCATTGCTAGTTTTCCGCCAATTTAATAGTAATTGATTATAAGCTTGTTCACATGTTCTTGTTATTTGACTAAATGGATAGAAGACTACTTAGCCAATGTTCTGCTGTAATTAAATGCATATTAACCAAGAAATTATCACTTCATGATTTTGTGCTCTTATGCTTTTCATTTCATTTCTATTAATTCTAGTATGTGCATGTGCCCAAAAAGAAATCCTTGATTATCACTAATCATCAATACTAGACTTGAGTTTGTTAATTAATTCACGTGTTGGTAACTGATAAGGGTTCATTATAATCAATAAATGTATATAATGTAATGTGTTTGATGAAATTTGCCAGTTTCACTGAAATAGTGAAATGGTTCTAAAATTCGGAAACCACGTGTTTTGGACCACTTGACGAAACGTATTGCTCTGTCACTTTATGTATATGAGTAAACCTCGGATAGATTCTATGTTAATTTTGGAATTGAGGTTTGTCCGTATCAGCTTGTTCAACTTGTTAATAATGAAATTTGTAAGTTATGTTGAATTTGTGTTCTAACATTCACTACTAATATGGTCATTTGGTGGCACACAATTCTAGTTGCAAAAGTATGTAGAGTATTAGATTAAAGTATTATGTGTGGTATAAGTTACTATTATAAGGATCACCTAAAAAATAAATAAAGACAGCAGCCCTTGAAGACCTGTTTAATCATATTATAACTTGATGTTTGTTTTTTAGTTCTTTATCATTTTCAAACGTTAAATTATTTAATAAAAGGAAGTTTCCTATATGCTGTAGACAATTTGTGTAACCTTAATACTACGTCAAAAAGTCATTAGTCTACTACAATAATAATGCAACTACCACACTTGACAATTACTAGTAGTAGTTTATAAGTTTTCTTTTAACTAAAAGATGTTTATTTAGTGGATGTTAAAAGGCATACCAATCCATCTAAATTCTCAAATCTATCAAGTGGTTCACGACACCAATGTCAACAAGTCAGATAATGAGTTGATGAAATGCTAAGGCCGGTGACAGTGGTTCGGTTGCCCCAACCGGTTGAGGACCGGTGAAGACCGGTTGCCCTACTGTGGGGTGGTCGGTTGTGTTCGGTTGAGAGGATCAAAGGGACGAACTAGTTTGTTTACCCGACCGAGTTCAAAGCATCAAATGTGACAAAAATCCAACCGTTTGGATTAAAAAAAATCCCAGGTCACCACTGTGGCAACTAGGTCGTCGTCAGGTCGTCGGAGAGAGAAAGCTAGTGTGGCACAGATGAACTAGGTTGCCACTGTGTTCGGCCTAAGTGTGGGACGATGTTCAGTAGTAGACTAGAAGATAAAGGAGTGTACAGTAATAGTCATAGACTAGTAGGATAATAGCATACAGACTTTGATGGTCCTGAAAAAACACACTATGGGATGTCACCAAGTACCAACACATTAGAGTATTAAGGGACCGAGAAGGGTCCCGCCCCCTTTAGGCCTAAGCCCGTTAGTGTATTTTTTCGTGATTTTATGTGTATTTCCGGAAAAAAAAAATTATTATGGCCCATCCAATTTAATGTATTTCATGAAAAAAATTTGTTTCGGCCCTCCCATGAAAATTTTTCTAGCTCCGCGCAGACCATAATCTTCGAGTTAACAAGTCTCACGCCTAACACGATTATAGTAGTCACAAAGGTTCACAAAACATCACACAAAAGAAATAGTAACATTCACTTGATGCCACTAAATGAAACATATACTACGTACTATGACTAGCTCATCACACCGGCCAAATGCAACCATTTGTGCCATACGCACTTTTCCATCTTCATCCAAATGATTACTGAAAGTGGCTCACTGCTACCAATCACGGACATCACCACAAGACGCTAGTCCAGTGTAAGACCACGTAATCTTTCATCTGAGTTGCTATTTTGTCCATAATGCCAATCACATACCGAATTCTTTTGCCACTAGGCACTAGCAGCAGCCTTTAACGACCAATTTAACATCTATGACAATTTGGTGAGAAGGTGCCATCATGTTTGTTGTTTTGTTATTTTTTCCTTTCTTTTTTAATTATCTTCTGGAACTTTGGATTGTTTATCTACATTTATATGTAAAATGCTTCGTATTTTCAATACTAATTTTGTCGCAAGTTTTATCTTCTTGAACTTTAAAGTATTTATGTACATTTATTTGTAAAATGTAATTTTTTTTTCATGTTGCACCCCCAAAAAAATTAGATATAAGCAATCAATAATCATGGACTATTACTCTCTGGGGTTAGTTATCCACACCCTTTAAAGGGAGAGTATCCAAATCATTGGATGCATCATCTGTTTGTACGATGTGCACCGCGGGTTATACGGTTTGACCAAAACCTATTAATGTGACAATATAGGCATGGTTTGTATAACATAGCCCTTACTCTCTTTACTTGAAAGTTAAAGAGACAACCCACCATCATCTTTTATGGTCAACTATACTCGCTTTGATGTCTCTTTTGTCTTAAACACAATGTCCCCCTTCATTAGTTGATAGTTCATACTAAATATCTCATTTACGCATATATTTTGTTGTGTTCAAGATTATTCATGTGTAATATTTAAAGGAGTATTGTAGGTTTTTTTTTCTTTCTTTCTAACTTATCATTCAGTTTTATTTGTATAAACAAAAAAGTACTATAAGCATCTTTCATAAACCAGCGTCAAAGATTTTGATATTTTCAAAGTAATACGGAGTAAAGTTGAAAACCATTTGGTTTTAACTTTTTACCATTTGCAAGAGTAACTACTAGCTAGTATAACAAATAAGGGAAGTTTCCTATACACTGCAGAAGTCCATATAGTCTTGTTTTATTAATAGAATAAAAATATGCAAAGATATATAGATACTCATCCACCCACAACCAAATATCATGCTAAACACATTCATATCACTACTAGCAACCTCATTCCTTTTTGACTATTGACTACCAGTCCACCTCTTCCAGATCTCGTGACTTTGTAAGCCAAATTTCGCCCTCTTGTAATTCACTTTTTGATAAAGATAGAAACATGATGTTTTCATCTGACGAATTTGATCACCTAAAAATACCCCTTGAAAATATCCTGATAGCCACCAACAACTTTGCCGACGAAAATTTACGGGGAGAAGCTAATTTTGGAAATGGTTACAGGGGACAGCTCTTGTGGTCCGGTGAGTTAATTGAAATCGATGCTCGGAGGGTTAATAAAGAGGAATGGGATGATGGAGTAGAACAAATGTTTTGGACGGAGATCTCCATGCTATCTACTCTCAAGCATAAAAATGTGGTTTCTCTTGTTGGGTTTTGTGATGAGAATGATGAGAAAATCATCATTACGAGGGGTGAGACCAGGGGAAGTCTTGATAATTATTTAAGTGACCCAATGTTGTTGACATGGGTGCGACGATTGGAGATATCTGTTGGTGTTGCGCACGCATTGAGCTACATTCATTATGAAGAGCCACGCGATTTCAGCGTAATACACCGGCTCATTACCAATAAGACAGTTCTATTAAATGATGACTGGGAACCCAAGTTATCCCATTTTGGATGTTCCATGAAGATTAAAGCATCCCAAAGGCACAATTCTTTTCATACTAATGAACTTGAGTATGTGGAAGGGTATGGAGACCCAACATATATTGAGACTAAAAGTGTGAACCACAAGTCAGATATTTACTCCTTTGGGATAGTATTATTTGAACTACTGTGTGGTAGGGAATCAATAATTGACAGCGATAATAACAAGTATTTGGCTCCTCTGGCCATTACCCATTATAGAGAGAAAAGACTCGATGAAATAATTGATTGGGATCAAATGGACTCGCAGTTATTCGAAATTTTTGCGGAAACAGCATATGAGTGCTTGAATGAAGAACGATCGCAGCGCCCAAATATTGATGAGATTGTCACAAGACTTGAGAAAGCGTTGGAACTTCAACTGGAACATCAAAATGAGGTAATAAAACTCCTAGTACCTGATTAGCCTCTGATCAGTTTCACAATTAGGCCATTCGACTTGCACAGATTATCCTGAATCAAAGAGTATAATATCATGCTCATGCTCTGTTTAACACACTTATAGTCTCATTTAGAGTTTTAACTCTTAAGAACTATTCTAAGATTAAAGCATATATAACTGTCCAAATATTCAACTTTCTGATTTCCTAACAACATGTAATTGCTCTGAAAAACAGCATACAAACCTTTAAAAGTATCTAATTGCCAATCGCTGTAAAAAAAACAACGTACAAACATGTAATTGCTGTAAAAATCTGGGTCGGCACAGCATATAAAAGCTGCAATTGCTGTAAAAAAACAACATACAAATATGTAATTGCTTTTAAAAAAAAGTCCATGTAATTGCTGCAATGTTTCCAAACAGCCATGTCAAGGCTATGTCCAAACAACATATAAAAGCTGTTAAAACAGCATATAAGCCTGTCCAAACAGCCCATTTTTCTGCTGTCCAAATAGCATATATAGAAAGTGTTTAAAACACGATAAAAACTTGTCTAAACCACTTTTAAAGCCTTTAAAAACTTTTAAAAAGCAATGTAGGACACATATAAAAGATATAATGACAAACCCAGCCGGAATTATAGAAATGGGTAAAACCCGGCGGGTAACACTGGGTTTTGAATTCTTATAAACTGGTTTCTTTTAACCCGTATCTACTTCGGAACCACTTCAACCGGTCAAACCGGGTTTCAAAAACTAAAAAAACAAAACTGGTATAGTAAAAGTATTTGTTGATGTCTGCAAACATTTGTGAACTATGACCTTTATATGAAATTGGGGGACTGTCCCTTGTAGACGATTTAAATTAGAAACTAGGGGATTGCTGAGTTACAAAGTAAAATCAACATTTTAATAGTATAGTTATAAAATCTACCTGTAGTTTAGCAAGTTCATTACGATATACACAAGGTAGTATATATGGCCTTTCACTGTAGCTTGTCCAAATTTTCTTCAAATTACATGTAAGCTACATATGAGTTGTCCACCCCCTTTTTGTTTGTGTCTTTTAACCTCAAAACTAAAACTTTTAGGGACTGGAAGAGAAGCAACTTCCATTATACGGGTTCGACTCATTTACTTGTAAATTTGTCTGTCCAGGTTATGGTTTGTCTCTATGTGGCGATAAAAAAATGAAAAACCGATAAGAAAAAAAGGTCAATTAGGTCACTGGTTAAGACTTGATAGTCACCCACAGTGTATTTTTAGTGAATAAAATGTTGGCCTTTATCACGGGATCTATGGTCTAAACGTTTCAATCACAAGTATACCGAATGAATGTTGTGCAAAGATTAAGTAAACTGTAAGGGCACCAACGAATCAAACGATAGCGACGTACTAAAAAAACTAGTTAGTGCAATACCAACACGCCACAACATAACAAAGGATATACTATCAAGAGTAGTGCAATACACCAAAACATGAGAAAATGAACACAACCACAATCATGACTAAACAAGAAACCTAAATAAAACATTTAACACAAGATAAAACATCCTAATAAAGCTAATACAAGTTCCTAATAAGACATCTTAGATAATACATCCTAATACATAAAAGATATGGACAAACAAAAAAATATTAAGAAATCCTAACCAAAGTTACTAAGGAGATGTTCATATCTCTAGGTTGAGAACATGACGAAGGATGGTAGACATCATGACTTTCATTTCTTCACGAAACATACTCAGGTTCTATATCAACATATACATACTCCCTGATAGATGCAATTTCATGTATGCGTCAACTAGCAATGTTTCCTCCTCTTTTGTCCAAACATTTTTGGATTTTCAGCCACCTAGCAGACCCGCCATCTCTACAACATACAATAACGTTTACCATCACTAAACTTATATGTTACGAATAATATTAAGAAAAAATTGGTGGCCTAGTGGTAAGGTGTCATGGAGGTCTCAAAAGAAACCATGCGTCAAATCTCGCTAAGTAAACATCACGGGATGGCCAGCGTAAAGTCCCGGCCACGGGAATACCCGTTAAGCCTCATACATCAGAGCCAAAAAAGGATCGACTTTTTTCGGGTAGCCTCAACATGTCTATTTACCCGTTTTTTTATCTACGCATTTGGGGTGCTTAGTTTAGCTTATTTTCTTGGCTTACTGAATATGGAAAGCTGATATCTCACATTTTATGAGTTTACCAATTTAGGCTTATGGACTTATAAGTTCAAGTTAATAACCTAATGACTCGTCAAAAATGAGCTTTGTCTGAACTGAGGATGGGTTTTTGAAGTTAATTAGCTCACCCTTATCATCATATTGATATTGATATTTGTTGTTTAGTATTTAATAATTTCAAACTTTGAATAATTCAATCAAAGTAACGGTTCCTATACGCTATAGACAATTGGTGTGAACTACGTCAAAAGGTCAATAGTCTACTACAATAATACATGCAAGTTGCAACTACCAGATTTATGTATATCAATCAAACTGAACAGATTTATGTATATCAATCAAACACACCTTCGCTTCTTTTTGTAACAACCCACTCACCCTTTTTTTATTCAGATTAACAAACAGATACATAAATGATGTCTTCACTCAATCATTACCACTTTGCTCACTTGAAAATCCCCCTTAAAAGTATAATATCCGCCACCAACAACTTCGCTAAAAAAAATTTCAGAGGCGAAGGTGGATTTGGTAATCATTATCAGGGACAGCTGTTGTGGTTCGGCGAGCTGATTGATATCCATGCTCAGAGGTGGAATAAAGAATGGGATGAAAAAGAACAACAGTTTTGGATGGAGATTTCAATGCTTTCTAGTCTCAAGCATAAAAATCTGGTTTCTCTTGTTGGGTTTTGTGATGAGAATGATGAGAAAATCATCATTATCAAGCTTGAGACCAGGGCAAGTCTTGAAAACTATTTAAGTGATACGATGAAGTTGACATGGCTGAGAAGATTGGAGATATGTGTCGGTGTTGCGCATGCACTGAGTTACATTCATTATGACGAGTCACGTGATTTTAGCGTTATACATCAAAACATCGAAAGTGAAACAGTTCTAATAAATGATAACTATGAACCCAAGTTATCTGAATTTAGACTTTCGTTTAAGATTGAAGCATCTGAAAGGCATCATTCATTCCATGTTGATAAAGTTTGGGATAGGGAGGGGTATACAGACCCAACATACATGGAGACAAAAAGTGCGAACCACAAGTCGGACATATACTCGTTTGGGATAGTAATGTTTGAACTACTGTGTGGTAGGAAAGCAGTAATCAACGACGACCATGATAATAAGTATTTGGCTTCGGTGGCCGTTGCCCATTATAGGGAGAAAAAACTCAATGAAATAATTGATTGGGATCTGTGGAATCAAATGGATTCTCAATCATTTAACATTTTCGCGGAAATAGCATATGACTGCTTGAATGAAGAACGATTGGAACGCCAAAATATTGATGAGATTGTCACGAGACTTGAGAAAGCGTTAGAACTCCAATTGGAACATCAAAATGCAGTAAGACGGTTTTTCTCTTCCATATTTCTATAATAATAAGTACTACAATCTATTTGTTTGACCCTATAAAATTCCTAGTACCTGATTAGCCTCTGATCAGTTTCACAATTAGACCATTCGACTTATACAGATTATCCTGAATCAAAGAGTATAATATCATGCTCATGCTCTGTTTAGAATTGCTGCAAAAACTTGTTTCCAAACAGCCCTGTAAAGGCTGTGATAAAAGCTGTTAAAAAAGCATATAAGCGAGTCCAAACAGCCCATCTTTCTGCTATCCCAATAGCATATAGAAAGTGTTTAAAACACTATAAAAACCTGTCTAAACTCTAAACAGCTTTTAAAGCCTTTAAAAACTTGTAAAAAGCAATTTGGAACACATATAAAAGATTTAACGACAAACCCAGCCGGAATTATAGAAATGGGTAAAACCGGGCGGGTCACTCTGGGTTTTGAATTCTTAAAAACCGGTTTCTTTTGACCCATATCTAAGCCGGAACCAGTTCGACCGGTCAAACCGGGTTTCAAAACATTGAAAAAAAAAAAAAGAAAAAAAAAAAAAAAAAAAAAAAAAACTGGTATAGTAAAAGTATTTGTTGATGTCTGCAAACATTTGTGAACTATGACCTTTATATGAAACTGGGGAGTGTCCCTGGTAGACGATTAAAAATAGAATCTAGGGGATTGCTGAGTTACAAAGTAAAATCAAAATTTTAATAGTTTAGCAAGTTCATTACGATATACACAAGGTAGTATATATTACCTTGCACTGTAGCTTGTCCAAATTTTCTTCAAAATTACATGTAAGCTACGTATGAGCTGTCCTCCCCGTTTGTGTTTGTGTCTTTAACCTCAAAACTAAAACTTTTAGGGACTCTAATCTTCAAATATTAACAGACTTAATTATGACGCATTGACTGGAAGAGAAGCAACTTCCATTATACGGGTTCGACTCATTTACTTTTAAATTTGTCTGTCCAGGTTATGGTTTGTCTCTATATATGTGGCGATAAAAAAACAAAAAACAGATAAGAAAAAAAGGTCAATTAGGTCACTGGTTAAGACTTGATACTCACCCACAGTGTATTTTTAGTGAATAAAACTTTCTAATTTCTTTTTATAAAAAATAAATAAATAAGTAAATAAATAAAAAGGAATAACAATGTAATAATATGGCCATAAAATATATTTGGCTATCAGTTTTTCTTTGACAATTTTTTTTTTTCAAGTCAACTCAATGTAAGAGATTAAACACAACATTATATCCCATAAGCACCATGAAACACCAAAAACCGACATGTTAAAAAGGCGAAAAAGGAAGCTAAATGATGGCCAATATACAAAACATCACGAAAGCGAAACAACTACCTTCTCAATATAGCCCATAATAAACCTTTTGACCTTGGTTATCTTAATATGATCCCTTGGCCTCTTTATTCTGCCTAACAGAGGCATAAACGGAAAAAGATAAGACACGTATTAGTTTCAGAAAAGAATACTCAACTAAATAAGATTTGACATCTACACTCAACACGCGCCCGAACTCCTTATCATTATTGTAGGCAAGCAATGGGTAACAACCTTTAGGGATAGCTAATCTGCTTTGAAAGTTGAAACAATGCTACGCGTCAAATGGGTAACAACCTTCTAATTTCAGCGTTTATTCTTTTACTGTATTATATAAGCAGTTATCAGTGGACTTTTGGATTATTGATCTGCTTTGAAACATTACCTTGCCATATATAGTCCTTCAATTGGTCCTTGTATTATGGGTCCCCTACTCATACGCTTTGGAAAAATCATTTTGTGCCTGAAACACCTTAGAAGCAAATGTTGACTACATTAACCAAGACCAAATATCAACATGAAGTCACTAACCAAAACAATGAAACTTAATAACTATAAACTACAAGATATATGCAGAATTTTATCTAACAGTTTGTAGGCATTATTATACTCCCTTTTTCTAACTCACATTTTAACTTGACTATTTTATAGATAATGAAAGAATTTGCTCACCTCAGCGTCCCCCTTGAAAATATCCTATCTGCCACCAACAACTTCGCTCAAGAAAATTTCATGGGAGAAGATGATTTTGGAAATCATTACAAGGGGCAGCTCTTGTGGTCCGGTGAGTTGATTGATATCCATGCTCAGAGGTGGAATAAAGAAAGGGATGGAAAAGAACAACAGTTTTGGATGGAGATTTCGTTGCTTTCTAATCTCAAGCATAAAAATGTGGTTTCTCTTGTTGGGTTTTGTGATGAGAATGATGAGAAGATCATCATTAACAGGCGTATGACCAAGGGAAGTCTCAGCAACCATCTAAGTGACCCGATGTTGTTGACATGGGTGCGAAGATTGGAGATATCTGTCGGTATTGCGAATGCATTGAGCTACATTCATTATGACGAGCCAAGCGATTTTAGCGTAATACACCGGTTCATTTGCAGTGCCGCAGTTCTATTAAATGATGATTGGGAACCTAAGTTATCTGATTTTCAATGTTCCATGAAGATTGAAGCATCTAAAAGGCACCATTCTTTTCATACTAATAAACTTTGGTATGTGGAAGGGTATGGAGACCCAACATATATTGAGGCTAAAAGTGTGAACCACAAGTCAGATATTTACTCCTTTGGGATAGTATTATTTGAACTACTGTGTGGTAGGGACTCAATTATTGACAGCGATAATAACAAGTATTTGGCTTCTCTGGCCATTACCCATTATAGAGAGAAAAGACTCGATGAAATAATTGATTGGGACCTGTGGAATCAAATGGACTCGCAGTCATTCGACATTTTCTCGGAAACAGCGTATGAGTGCTTGAATGAAGAACGATCGCAGCGCCCAAATATTGATGAGATTGTCACAAGACTTGAGAAAGCGTTGGAACTTCAACTGGAACATCAAAATGAGGTAAGACGGATTTTCCTCTACCATCTTTTTATCATAATCAGTACTACTATATATCTATTTTTTTGAGTGTATACACCTTCACTCTCAGTGGCGGATCCAGGATTTATGAGCGTGTGTGGCACAATTTTGGCTTGCTTGGCTTAGCGGATAGATTTATAAAATATTAAATATGGGGCTTATCTAGAATCGTTCCATGTATTTTGAGGGCCCTGTGTCATGATAACAAAGTAACCATTAACATAGCGTCATTTACTCATTTATATTTTGGTGTCACTATGCTATAACTAATAAGTATGGATCACCAAATATGAAACATGTAATACATAAATAAAAAAAATGTTAGAAATTACAAGATGTATAATAAAAGAAAGTACTAAAATGAAATTTTCGAACTTCTCATGATTTGTCACACCTAAATACCTTTATAACATTTTAGACAATTATTGGAAATATATGATGTGTGATCATTTGGCAATAAGTTTTCAAAAAAGAGATTGAAAATGTCAATTCTATAACCTTTTTGCTGAGAAAATAACAATAGCTAGTTTGGTCAAAAATGTAAAATACTACAAACACTAAGGGTAAAAGAAGTATATAACTTAAAGTTTGTCTATCTTCTTCCTCACATCTAAATCTAACCATTGCTCTGTTTGTACGTATTTTCTTTTAGTCACATGGATTAATACCTATTTTCTTAAATCAAATGAAAACCCATTGTAAAAAAACTATACTTCATCCACCCAATCCATGTGTGGCACGTGCCACAGGTGGCCAGTACCTACATCCGCCCCTGTTCACTCTATCAGTTAACAGTTTATCTAGACCCTATAAACTCCTAGTACCTTATTAGCCTTTGATCAGTTTCCAAACAGCATGTAATTGCTCTGAAAAACAGCATACAAACCTTTAAAAGTATCTAATTGCAAATCGCTGTAAAAAACAGTATACAAACATGTAATTGCTGCTTAAAAAACATGGTTGCTGTATAAAACTGTGTCGGAATAGCATATAGAACGTGTTTAAAACACCATAAAAACCTGTTTAAACCGCTTTTAAAGCCTTTAAAAACTTGTAAAAAGCAATGTGGAACACATATAAAAGATATAATGACAAACCCAGCCGGAATTATAAAAATAGGTAAAACCCGGCGGGTCACACCGGGTTTTGAATTCTTAAAAACCGGTTTCTTTTAACCCGTATCTACTTCGGAACCACTTCAACCGGTCAAACCGGGTTTCAAAAATTAAAAAAACAAAACTGGTATAGTGAAAGTATTTGTTGATGTCTGCAAACATTTGTGAACTATGACCTTTATATGAAACTGGGGGACTATCCCTTGTAGACGATTAAAATTAGAAACTAGGGGATTGCTGAGTTACAAAGTAAAATCAAAATTTTAATAGTATAGTTATAAAATCTACCTGTAGTTAGTTCATTACGATATACACAAGGTATAGTTTATATGGCCTTGCACATTAGCTTGTCCAAATTTTCTTTAAAATTACATGTAAGCAACATATGAGTTGTCCACCGCCTTTTTGTTTGTGTCTTTAACCTCAAAACTAAAACTTTTAGGGACTCTAATCTTCAAATATTAACAGACTTAATTATGACGCATTGACCGGAAAAAACTAAAAACTGATAAGAAAAAAAGGTCAATTAGGTCACTGGTTAAGACTTGATAGTCACCCACAGTGTATTTTTAGTGAATAAAACTTTCTAATTCCTTTTAATTAAAAGAAAAAAAAGAAAAAAAAAAAAAAAAAAAAAAAAAAAAAAAAGATTAACATTGTAATAATATGGCTATAAAATATATTTGACTATCAGTTTTTCTTTGACAATTTTTTTTCAAGTCAACACAACCTGACACACACTAAAGTTAATGTAAGAGATTAATTAAACGCAACATTAATATCCCATAAGCACCATGAAACACCAAAAACCGACATGTTAAAAGGGCAAAAAAGGAAGCTAAATGATGGCCAATCAACAAAACATCACGAAAACGAAACAACTACCTTCTCAATATTGCCCATAATAATCCTTTTGACCTTGGTTATCTTAATATGATCCCTTGGCCTCTTTATTCCGCCTAACAGAGGCATAAACGGAAAAGATAAGACACATATTAGTTTCAGAAAAGAATACTCAACAAAATAAGATTTGACATCTACACTCAACACGCGCCCGAACTCCTTATCAATATTGTAGGCAAGCAATGGGTAACATCCTTTTGGGATAGCTAATCTGCTTTGAAAGTTGAAACAATGCTACGGGTCAAATGGGTAACAACCTTCTAATATCTGCGTTTATTATTTTACTGTATTATATAAGCAGTTATCAGTTGACCTTTTGGGATTATTGATCTACTTTGAAACATTATATAGCCACTTTTCAAGGCTTTCCATATATAGTCCTTCAATTTGTCCTTGGTATTATGGGTCCCCTTCTCATACGCTTTGGATAAATAATTTTGTGCCTGAAACAAGAATGAGTAGTATATAAGAACTAGAATGAATGCAGTAATAGCATAATCATTAGATTTCATAAAGTATAAAGAAAGATTACTCAAACTCAACAGATTTCCATATTTTGCTAATGGTAAAGGAAAAAATCTAAATGAGTTCCATAGAGATCAAACTTATACAAGCTCTTGATCTTCCTCAGCATTTTTATATTCAAGTTCCTATGACTTTATGAGATCAACAAATCTCAAAGTATGAGTTGAACATCATCAACCTGGAATATTGTGGGAAACTGTGTATACTTTATTAATGAAAATCAGATTACGATAGCAATAATTAAATTAACAGTAATAATAAACAGCAGACAGAATGGAGAAGAAGCAGAAGACAGACACTATATAACTGTAATAAACGAAAGCAGTAAAAGACTTGTACGAGGCTCGTATTGGATACGATTCCCTTAAAACAGATTCGCCGTCTGTTTCCCAGGGTACAACGTACGTAGCTGTTGTACAGCCGGACTAAATACTTGCCTGAAAGATCACAAAAGCCTTGCGTGTTTCTGATCGAAAAATTGCTGGAACTGTTTAGTATTGAAGCTGTGTTTTTTCTCTGCATCAAAACTGAATGAGAAGATTTTATTTTATAGGCAATACCTAGCTTGGTCACCAAGCCAGAATATACGCCTGGAATAAAATTATATGCATATCTGTTATTACAAAACACGATTTGCATATTTCTGTTAAGACTTAAGCACAAAGTCTAAATCTATTCCTAAAATAGATTACAGAATATTCTGGAAATTATCAATCTACACGGTTTTATTACTTCAGCAGAAATGTGCTTCAGCAGAATCTGTGCATCGCATAATTCGCTTCAGCAGAATCCCATGTGCTTCAGTAGAATCACTTCACATAATTCTCAGCAAAAAGATACCCGCGTAGGTGAGATTTCGGAGCTGCATTCGTGTCCGCAGGTCGCGCGGGCTCGCATGAGTTCAGAAGCCTCGAACTCATTTTAGCTCGGAAATCCCATTTTCTGCACCCCCCCCTGCGCGCGCGCACGTAGGAGTGGGAGCATAACCAAACTAAAGGAATTTGATATTCAATAGTATGATTTCCTTATAAACTAGTCTCCACTTCCTCTTCTAGGCGATGTGGGATAGTTAAGTATTTCCAGATTTTGTGCCTCACTTTGAGACACGATATCTCATTCATTTCTACTCCAATTTGGACATACTTTAGCTCGTTGCGAAGCTCTCATCGAGGAGAACGCAAAGCTACCAAGAAATATAAATATATATAACATATACATATATTAAATATTGTCCAAAATTTGCAAAAACTCATTTTGCAAAACTCATTTTCCAACAATCCCCCACATGAATGGAAATCGGTCGAAAACACACGAAAGTTTTGGTGAAATTTATGCGGTTAAGTCTTGCATAGGATAGGTAGGTGTAACCCTTTGAACCTTCCCTTGTGAGATGCACTTAGTCTCCTAGATCTGAGTAGACGCGATGTCCTTGAACTCATCATCCATTTACGTAGACGACATTACACTTCACACAAGACTCTCCCTGACAATGTCAAGTCCTCATAGTCGTGTTCGTTATGGTCATGAACACTAGCC